>KN497430.1:0-22031 GCA_000787155.1 Scartelaos histophorus | reverse complement strand
TCCAAACGGGCCGTAGCAATGAGATCAACTGAGTTATGGTGTAAAAGATTCATTTTCAGAGGTGGACAGTCAAAAATCACGCAGCATTACTTCAAAATAACCTTACCCAAATATTAGGGGAAATTGAGTCATGTAAAGCAATAAGTATTTAGGAAAACTACTACTAAAGAAGATTAATTATAAAAAAACGTACCATCTAAATCGTTCTCATTTGAAATTAATGTCATTAGAAGGATGAGTTATTACATAATGCGCAAAATAAGATGCAAAGGATATAACAAATAAATTAGAAAATCTATATGACATCACTATGTAACTATGTACATGCACTACGTAACTTTTCAGCTTGGGATCCTTGGGGTCTTGTTTCTATGGAGATGTATTTACTCTGCTTCAGTGTTCCACAGTAGGACATTAAACAGATCAACCGTGCATGCATTCAATTACAGGTGATTTTACTGCTCAAAAATACCCAAAACAGCAATTCTGCCTGACTCCAGAGGAAAGCAATAACATCTCCATGGAGAAAACCATTTGACAGGCCCTCAACCAGAAAAGTTACACAATGCACCTTTAAGGAGCAGTGCAAGAAACAGTTTAATATGGCACATAATGCTTTTGTCACTTGTGAAGCTATAGACTCACAGTGGGAAGAGAAACCAAAAACTCAAATACAAATTCTTTTATACTGTAAATATATCGCTTAAAGAGTCTGAAAGCAAAATATTTTTATTAAATTCTGCTTTTGCCTGATTAGCGAATGAACAATGTCCAATCCTGCATATTATTATTATTCGTGTGTGTTGGCATTTGTGATTTTCCAACACACGATCAACAAAAAGGCACTTCGCATTCACCATTATGAAAAAAGCAACATGCAATTTACCTGCGTGTATATGATGCGTTGTTGATTACTAATTACAATGCACTGACATTCAAATTGCCATGTTGTGTGGCAGGTTGTCTCTTCCAGGGGCAGGAGTGCAGACTGGTCATCCATTATGAAAAGGGCTTCTCTGTAGTGACAGATCCAAAGCTGCTAGACCATGACAATGATGAGATCCAAGTGGCCCAAACTCCAGTCAAACCTCGTGTGCTGCTGTCCCACCCGTTTGAGAGGCTCAGGATGTCCTCGGATGATGGAATACGTATGCTTTTCCTCGACTTCGGCAGCAAAGAAGGCGAGATTGTAAGTCACTGATATGAGAAAGTGTTGTATAACTCATATTGTTCAGTCAGCGGATAAGAAAGTAAACTACACTACACTTTTCATAAGAAGTAAAAAACAAAAAAACAACTGATATTACTAGTGATGTGAAAGTGACAGAGAGAATGATTAGTGTTAGAACTCATTTATATTTGTGCCACATGGAAATCTGGCTCCAGAGATAGACGGATATGTCAAACCATGTACTGATACTGCAAAATAATGACTCCATAGAAGAAAAAAAAACCAAAAACGATTTAGTAAAATGAGTAAATGTCAGAAATACTTACTTTTTAGTAAGTTCTAGCCTAAATAAGTAATAATACAACTGTTACTTAATTAATGCTATGACTTTCCCTGCTGTAGGCTACCTGTACAACTCAATTTGCCAATAAGTAAAGTACTAATAGGCTCATAAATGTATTGATATTCTTACTACTTTAAGAAAATACTTCTGCTATTACTATTAACAGCAACACTGCAATTTTGAAACCAATATTTTAAAATAACTGTATAATGTGCTTGTCATACACATAATAGTTTACATCTTAGTATCTTAGTTACTTCCAGATGCCACTGTATACAAAATCATATTCTAGCACAAAGTAATTTAAATTAAAATTAAGTACAAAGATATCATTTGATCAAATTTGTATTTCATGTGATGCACTGAGAGAAAAACACCAAGTAATAGTACGCTTTGTTGTGGTCTTGCACGACTCTCAGTAAATAGAACAAGTTCATAGCTTCTCAGGAGGCTTAGAGGGGCCATTGGGGAAATGAAGCAAAAATATCAACTAAAAGAGCCAGGCAGAGAGTGGAGGAGAGAAAAGTAAATTACAGCACTACATCAGAAAATAACCCTTAAATAAATGCATTTCACTGCAGCTTGTTGAAGCTGCTGAGAGCTGTTGGTGTGGAGAGGACTTTCTACACAAGCAAAAACTGGCCTGTCACGACCGACTTGGAAAACTTAATTTGTTAAGACTTGGGCCTTGTGGTTAACCATGAGATGAGTTATTTCCTTATAAAATCCTTATAAATTTTTAATAGTTGTCATTTTAATTATGTTAATGCAGCAGTCATTTAGTTTTTCACTTTTCTTGCTGTGACCTATTCAGTAACGGACAGTTCCTTTTTGTCCTCACATTTTGTATATTTTGTACATTTTAGCGAAAACATTGTGTCGTCTTTGCCTGAGCAATTTTGAGGCAAAATCGCACTTTGTCTAAATGCCTGGATGATGCAGTTCGACAGTGTTGGCTGTAGAAATTTTTGCAGCAGTTGCATAAATATCTTTGCATTAAATTCTTTCTGAAATGAGGATGAAGTTAACCTATACTTCATTAGATTTTGTGACATTTTTGTTGGATATTTTTGTAAAACTTTAATATTTAGTTCGAATGAAGCATGAACACAGACTTTATTCATATTAAACAGATAGTTAACAATTAAGAATGATTTAGGCTTAGTAACTACTTAATTAATACTCTAACCCCAACCCCTTAATGTAGTAGTTACTAAACCTGAATCATTCTTAATACACTTTTTTCATTATGAATTAAGTTGTTGTTGATGCTTCATTAAGGCAAATGAAAGTGTAGTTTGGTTTTTATTTTTTTTATAAAATGTTACTAAAGTTTACAACAAAGATGTATGGTTTCCTGGGGCTCTTTCATGTATAGTTATTATAAAGTGGTACATATACTTCAAATGAGATATTAATGTAATGTAAAAGCAACTTTAACAGTTAGTTTTGCTTCTACATCCATTGGCTGGTGACAACTTGCGGTCGTTTTATCAGTGTCTCCGTGCATGGCAGCTAATTAAACAAGACTTCCTCTTAGAGCGCCGTGGCTGTGGATGGTAGAAGAAGTTGGCTACCTCAGCAGAACAGATTCTGGTGCACTTTTCACCGCTCTCATTCCCATCTTGGCTGTAAACAGTTTTATAAAGTCCCAGCGTATTTAAGGAAGCGGCTGATGGCTCATTAACTCTGTGTTTGAAATGTAATCAGCTGGGTATTTTTCTCCACACTTTCGCCACTGACGTTACTTGGCAGGACGTGTATTTGCCTAATTTTGTGAGAGGCAGTCATTGACAGCTTATCATCCCACACAGAATGAAATTATTAAAATACAAATGGATTCATATCAAAATAGCACGGCGAAATAACATAGAGATGCAACTGCAATGTATATGGTATAAGTATATGGTATTTAGTCCAGCTAAAACACTTCCAAATATCTAGCTTTTCTGTAAGTCACTTGAAAACTAAATGTATTTGTCATAAAATGGGCAGCTTATGATATTATTCTCATGGGACAGGAAAAGTTTGTGTTTGTGTTTTCTTATTAATCAAAGAATAAGGACTGTAAAAATATCTTTTGTAATAGCAACGGAGACATTTCTGACATTTATGCTATGAATCCTACCTGGACACCTGAGGGATTGCACAAATCTTAAGTAATATTAATAAATAGAAATAAAATACTTCAATCAGTGGCACTCAAACTAAACTTCTAAGTATAAAAAGTTTCAAAAGGAGCGCTTCCTGGACCTCCAAAGGATAATACACAGTAGAAAAAAGTAGAAAAAAGAAGAAAAAAAGTAGAAAAAAGTAGAAAAGCAGAGAAAAAAGAAGAAAAAAAGTAGAAAAAAGTAGAAAAAAGCAGAAAAAAGAAGAAAAAAAGTAGAAAAAAGTAGAAAAAACACGGTGGTGCTCTTTGGGGAAGGGAAGTCAGTTTAAAGATGCAAAAAAAAGGCACTCACCGGTTAAAATAAAATGCCTTTATTAATTTACGGCTTGTCAAAAATGGACAACTTTAAAAGTCCTGACGTGTTTCAGCCTATGGCTTTCCTCAGGGGACAAACAGGAATTTTTTGCATCTTTAAACTTCTAAGTACCTCTAGCTCTAAACCAGGCCTCAGACTATTGTACAGTAGGTCTAAAATAAACATGGGCTGAACAAAAGCAGAAAAAATGCAAATTAAACTCACTAAATTCAGCAAATGTTTGAACTCCATAGGACTTCTTTTACCACCTGAAGGAGCTCTGACTGAGATTATAATAACTTTATACAAATGTTGAACTAAAAAACATTATCTTCAATTAACATTAAAGTCAACTATAGTGGGACTATAGGGGTGAGTTGCCTTTCCTCCCCTGCTCTGTTGGAATATGTCACTATAATCTCCTCCCTGTTCGTTCTCTTCCTCTGGGGAAACTCTTACTGAAACTTGACTTCCAGTGTATATTTTAAGATTTCATTAACTTTACATATCCTCTTTCTTCTCCTTGTCATCCATCTTGTTTGAATGTATCCTCTGATCTTTTAATCATACCGGCTCCCTCTCATTTGATGCATTTTTCTGTCTTATCCCGTTTTTTAAATTTTCTTTTTTGTGTTTTGCAGCAGTTGGACCTTCACTCCTGCCCAAAGCCCATCGTCTTCATTCTCCACTCCTTTCTATCGGCCAAAATCTCCCGTCTGGGTTTAGTGGCCTGACCCCCGGACGGTGCAGCTCGAGAACTCAGATAATTTCAGTCTGGAGGATCAGCGAATGTACCCCCATCACTGGATCATATTTTGGGCTTAAGGAGAGCTGCAGAAAGCTACCCGGGCGGCCAGATATTATGACTAAGTGAACTCTTGAAGGGCTGTGAAAGACTGTGGCTGAAGAATCACATGAGAATATACAGAAGAGTATTATGGAAGCAGAGAAGACTCAAACTACAGATGGGCATTACTGTTGGCAATGTGTAGCACTGAGATCATATTACTTTTAAATTAATTGTATGCATATAATTTATTTAGTACGCTGCAAAAATTGAATCTAACCTTACCTAAAATGACTTGAATTCAGAGTCGTAAACTTATTTGCTTATGTGATATAGGTTCCATTTATTTTTGCCAGTGGACTAAGTACTTTTTTCTTACCCCACTGGCAAATAAATTGGCTTGAATTAATGATAAGAAACATTTTGAAGAAAGTCCAATAATCTATGTCCACCATCCATCAAGTAAATTGTGCTTAACTAGTCAAAACTACACACATTAAAATTAATATTATGGATTCAACTCATTTCAGCTGGTCTAGATATTCCTTTTTTTTTCGGTGTACATCACTGTTTGCATTATCACACTACATACTCATTTGCTGATCTCGTCAGCTTTTAATTGATCAACTTTGAAAATAAATGTGAAAAATGCATTAAATTTGCCTCTTGATAGACCGATTGAGGTCATGACACAATTCACCTATAACGAAAACTACATTTGGCAGTTTCACATGTTTCAATTTTAAATAGTGGTACTGATTTAGCAGGAGAACACGTATGTTTATTTTCATATTTAATGCCTCAGTTAATTGAAATTGAAAGTACAAGTACAATTGATTGTCAAATGAATAGACTGATTTTTAGCTTGTTTTAGTTTTTATTTATTAATTGATCTGTTCATTTACAACCTCATCACTGTGATTCACATGTTTTCTTTCATTTCAGTAGATACTTAGACAAGGCTCCAGACTGAAAACCTCAAGTGAAGAACAGTGTTGGAGTAATGTTTGATTGTGTATGATGCCTTTGGCAGCTACTGTACTGTCACTAAGAGATGTAAAGCTTATTTTTTAACTAAATCTCTTCACATAAATCATGTAATTAAAAAGTGTCAAGTGTGTTTCATGTTTCATATTTGAATCAGTTTCAAAGGGACCACTGGAATAACACGTTTAGTGTGTTTTACTGACAGGTTTTTGAGGTATAATCAACATTAAAGAGGCTCATAGTGTTAGAGTGCCCCCCTCACATCTGTGTGAAATGGTGAGGCCTCTTGTGACCTCTAGTGAACAAATATTCTGTTAACTTCGTTGTCTGCCCTGCAAATAACTGCACCTTATCTTTATTAATATAACATGCATGTATAGAAGAGTAGCTTAAATTGCCTGAGGTGAGTATATGTGAGAGTGAATGATTTGTTGAATTATTCAAGTAGAATAATCAGAATAATGAGATCTGTCGACTGCTTTATGGTTACATGCACAAGAGAAATCTGATGATCAAAAACACATGGTGACGTTAGAGTTAATGAGAGGATTTTAGAGTAGCAGTTGTAGACAAACCACAATGAGTTTTTGTCTTTTCCACATTAAGTTGCCCTTTACTTTATAGCTGAATACCTAGGTGTGAACAATCAGAAAGAAAGGATCAGTCACGTCAGATGTAGCTGTTCACATGACATTTCAGTAATACTCCAGAAACCAGATAATGGTCAGATTTGAGATGTACATGTATATCCAGTGTTATATCCGGGCTACAATTATCTGAACCCGGGCAACAGGGCCTATATTTCTCAAGCCACCCAATGTCTCCCCCTATTCTCAGTTGACTAGGAAGAAGACAACAAAGACAAAGATAGTCTGAATACACAACACTGTGAATCTTATCTGAAAGGATTTGTGCCTCTTACAGCCAAATACCGGAGGAATCATTGTTTGTGAGCAGTGCTAAATCCAGCAGGGAGTCTCTTGACGTTGTTTACTCCCCTTGTTAGCACCAGAGTAATGAGCTGGCACACAAGTTTGAGTTAAGCCTTCTAGACCCACCACAACACTCTTATAACTCTTGTCTTTGTAATTGCATAACAGCATGCGTTAAATCTCTGCACTGTACAAATAGGCGATACGCGGTTCGAAATGAATGGAGAATTTTATCCAGGTCAAACTCCCCACTGGCATGGACACGGACACGTTTTGGCAGCAGAGGGTTGCCAGTGTGCCAGCCTGTAGTCCACAACGCACATACACATAAATGAACTATTGTTTTCTTGTGCAACAACTTGCCCTCTCACTGGTGGTTGTGTTGTTGCAGTCTGGGAAACATGAGGCACCAAATTTCTGGAAAAAAACAAAAAAAATCCAAATCAATCAGCCATAAAACATGATTGTAAAAGTTGTCTCTTTATGTGAAATGCACAGTTTTTTAGTTGTTTACTTGGACTGGTCAGGGGCTATGTCTTTGTCTAGTTTCTTGCATTCCTCAGCTTGAGTTGACAAGTCCGTACAAGCACAGCACTGGCTCCTAGCACCGGCTCTCTTTGTGCAATCCTCCATGTTAAGTGTCACGACTGCTGCTGGCTTGAATCAGACAGTTGTCCTCATTATAAGCAGAGGTTATGTCGTATGTGTTGGCTGAACGCACTGGTATGGTTTGCTGTATAAGTTATAAAGGGCAGTTAATTAGCGTAAAGAAGAACATAGGCAGACAGCTCCAGTGATGACAAGGTCCACAGACTTGCCCAGACAAAAACAATAGGTAAGACAAAGGACTAAATCAGGAGTTTTTAATCAGGCCCCAAGACATGACTACACCCAGATGGAATTAGAGGCATAAACTAAACCTAAACCAAGAATAAACCAAAGTCCAAAAGACATCATATCAAAACTTCATGTGTTAAAAGCATTGAACCAATACTAACCATGGACTTAACAAGGGTGAGGCTTTCATAGCAAACTAAAAGATGATTTATGCAGTTGGAATGATAGACTGAACCAAGTTTAGACCAAGACTAGAAAAAAGTGCTGATATGTGGATATTAATCAAGGGAAAACCCAATATTTACAAACTTCTCAAACGGTCTGGAGCAGGGCCAGAGTTGGACTAGACCAGCTCTGGCTCTTAAACCAAATCTTGCAATGCACTAAATTTAGACAGATGGTGTAACCCTGCCAGAAAAGTTACATAATGCACCTTTAAGAAGTCTCCATGGAGATGTTATTGCTTTGCCTATAATGCTTCACAGTTATGCATGAAAATGTATTCAGTTACATATGATTTTATTGCCCTAATTATCCTGAAAGGCCTGCATTTCTACATGGTCTCTCCACAAATTTGACCGGTATCATAGCCTGATGTTACCTCCTTGTTCCATAGAGATAAGTTGGACTAATGAGTAACATCATTGTCTTACATTAAAAGATAGTTTGTCTTTTTGAAAGTAATGCTTTTGACAAAAATAAACTCTTCTCATATATGATTCATTTCTTCAATTCTCAAACTAAAATTGCAAGTCTTTTCTTTTGTTCTTAACAGATTCAGAGATAATGAAACTCTTTGCTGCTCATCAACAGAAAAAGCAAACTTTCTAGACTTGTCTGCGACTCAAATCTCTGAAATTGTATTATAAAATTGTTGTTACCTTACATACCCTTAACATAAGCTTTTTCACTATTACAGATCAAATGAATGTTGTAAATAGTTGATTATTTTATTTACTTTATTTTTAAAGCTATAAGACAAAACCGACATTTAGGAACGTTACATACTACACCTGTAACTACAAACTTAGATTTCGCCTGAATACTGCAAAAGCTCATGTATTTGTACATTTATGACCACAACAGTGCATCCAGCTCTTTCTTCCATGTACCAGCACATCCTAACTTGAAAGGAGAGACTATCATTTCAAATCATTTCTACACTGGTGCTCGCAGACATGAAGAATCGATGCCAGGATGTTCTGAGGCAGGCCTGGCACACACCTATTAGCTCACTGGGTGCAGCAGACCTAGTTATTAATTAATCCTCTCTCTTCTAGCCCAAATCCGCTTATTTCATGAAGTCATTGATTCGGCTCTGCTACTATCCACGGAACAAATCCTGCTTGAATCAATAGAGTAGTTTCTAATAGAAATGTCCCCATCACATTTCATTTCCACACAAAGTGCACATTATACTAGGAGTCTACTATTGTTGTGGGTCTATAAAAAGCAGCACAAAGCTTTATTGCTAGTTTTACGGTTGACAAAACTCAGGCAATTAAAGCCATTATCAACAGATGGCTTTACTGAGTGGCGATGATCCAAGAATCACCATATTGTGAAAATTGGCTCCCCAACAGACAGCCCAGAACTGAGACAGAAATTAACTTTTACACCTGTTCCTAGGGAGATAGATAAACTGCGTTCTTATAAATTGAAATTTCTACCCAACCAGATGAGGCTGTAAACAGTTTCACCAGCATGCATACTCATCCTTGGAGAGAGACTATTTTTTTGTTGTCAAAGTTCTATTTCAGTTTTAGTCTTTTAAGATAATTTTAATACTATTCTTTACTGAGGAGAAATTTCCCTGCTAAAATATTCAATGCAAATAGAAAAAGTCCTGCTGTGATAGTGTTGTTGTATTAATGTGAGAAAAGTGGTAAAACAATGTCTGCAGCTTTGGATAATACAGAGATCTACTAAGATACAAGGACACATTTCATCAATGTGTTGGCTGGATTTTAGTACTTGCTGTTCAAGGCCACCAAACTGTTAAGATAGAAATGATGATATTGCTTAACAGTAACAGAACACTACAAATAAACCAAACCCATAATCTGAGATGGTAAATGGAAGATACACAAAAAGAAAAGTAGTTCATAATTAAGAATATTGTTATAAGGTATGGAGAAGCAATACTCAAGCTTGTATGTGGATTTCTTTGATGTACCACAACAGTCCGCCCACATGTTATGATATATATTGTTTTAGGACAAGACCTGTTCCAGCTTAGCCCACTCACAATATTCACAGGTAAACTTCCCACAAGGTAAGTTCACAACCCCTTTATTCTGTAACTGCCACATATGGATCAAACACATTAAGATATTTACATATTAGCATGTTACACATACACAGTTCAAATGAAGTGTAAACCTTCTATATAAAAACAGCATATGACCACAAAATAAACTGTATAATTGATCCAAATATAAATTACTTTACCAATTAAACTTAAATTGTAAAACCAACTTAAATAGACACTTATGTAAAATATGTACAAAACACACAAACACAATGAATAAAATATTTAAAAAGTGCCACTTAAAACTTATCTTCACTTCTTAGAGTATTTCTCCAGCACCCAATCAATGACCTAAAATCAAAGAAAGTGTGTTAACAAGTAACCAGAGAGAACTAAGTGACACACACACTGTGATGAGTGCTTTTACTTGTTTGACATTGCTGCTGGCGGCCTTTTTCATCTCATCATGCAGACCCCGAGATGTTTTGAGATCCTGAAATCAAACGTCAAAAATGGGGCAAGTGAAGTGAGAGACAGATTAACAATCTTAAATTTGTACAGTATAGTTTGGAGATTTAAGATATTTAAGATGAGGCTGCAAAATGTTTCATGGATGTCCATAAACATTCACTTTTGTAATTATGCATTTTTGAATGAATATTTTGATAGAGCTTTACTGATTGCTTCTTCTACCCACATCACCCCCACAATATGGCTAGACAGGAAGTGAAAGAACACACACACACACCCAAAAACACAAAAGATTAAGAGGAGGTAACGGAAAAGAACTGTTTGTAAAGCTACAGTTGGGTAAATTACAGTTTTCTAATAGGTACAAACACCAGGGTGTGCACATGTTACATATTAAACAGATCTCTACATGTTAAAAAGATTTTTGCCGAATTTGTTAGCATTTTGTTGCGTGTTCATGCCATAGTTTTGTACATTTCGTTATGAAAGAAACTGCTGATTTCGTGTGAGGTGCTTTCAACTAAACAGAACATATATAGCTTTATATAAGAAACAATGCCAGTAAAAAGGCGTCACTGGGGCTGTGTGGGCAGTGCCAAACTAACCTTGAGATAGAATTTGGAGATATCAAACAGTCTTTTGCTGCAGGCCTCAAAGCACTTATGTTCAGTGCTGATCCCGTGGTGTTTGAGTGTTTTAGCCACCACTTCCTGCAGCATCTGAGAACACACAAAACACACACACGCACACATATATTTGTCAAAGAACAATCGCAAAAATCAAACATCGGCCTCAGTTTATTCCCTATCCCCCCAATGCTATCCTGGTTCAGAGAAACTAATTTTAGATAGTCGCAAAATGTCTTGACTTCTGGGAATGTCCTTGCACTGTTCTGCTCATGCCTGGAGCAGACTTCAAACATGTACTATTTTACTGGAGGTGTTGACAGGAAAACACATTCCTAAATAAATACATGCTTTTAATCTTGTAACTATTCAGAGGGTGGCTATACATTATTGTAAGAGCAGGTTCGGGCTCATGAGGAGTGGACCGGCAACTTTTAATCTGTGCTCTAAAAAAGCTTCAATCATTATTTGTGAATAAGGTCAACTGTTCTTTGCCGTTTGAATGATAAGCATGTTTGCAAGAAAATCACAAATCAGACTAAGTCAAGGACAAAATGCAGATTGGAAAGAGGAAATCGTTGGCTGGTGTTTCATGAATGTGTGTGTTTCTCTGTGTGTAAAAAAAAAAGAGGTAAACCATTTGTGCTTCGACAGCCAAGTGGCAGGAGATATGATGGATTGTATCTCACAAAGTGCTTTTACTTCAACATTATATTTCATTTTAAGCGTTCACAGTGATAACATGCAAAACATACTGTAAGGTATTTATCTTGAATGTATTAGCATCACATGGTCATAGTGGTGAATAATAGTGAACATGAGTGGTTATTTGTCATGGTGTATCTCTGCTCATTGGTATTGGCTCTATTTCATAAAAGGGTGCTCAAGTAATGTGTCTGTGCAAAAGCATGTATGCATGAATATTATCTCATTTAAGTTATGGGCCAAATGTGGACATTACACTCACTCTGTTGTGTTTCTGAGAACGGGATTCTTTTGATGCTTTGTCCTCTGTCTTTGTTTGAGTCTTCTGCTGTGGAGCTTTGGGGTTGATGGTTGGAGCTACGTTCACTGTATCTAGAAAATATTTGTCACAGAATTAACCATAGGCTAACAATGAAAACAACCTGCAATTAAATAAATAAAATGAATAAAAAATATGTATTTATTTTTTTATATATATTTTGTTTTACCCGAGGATGAGCCTCTCTTAGTGGAGGAAGTCAGGGCTGAAGTGGTGGACTGAGATCTTCCAGTCTGTCTTCTCAGTGATCGGATTGTGGGGTGTGTTCCACTGCTGCCACTGCTCTGGGAACACAGGGAATCACTGCTCTCGGATTTAGCCAGCCTTTGGAAATCAGACAAAAATACCATTAATTGTTAAACATAAGTGTGGATGTGTGGTAAACTTGGGCAGTACCGTCCTCTGTGGGATCGTACCTCTTGCGTGGATACCCTGCAACAATCTCTGTATCTCTTGACCTGCGCTTGAGTCGGGCCACATCTGCGTTTTGGAGCATCTCCCCATCATGTACACTACCTGGTTCTGACATGACTGATGGTGAAGGGGCGGGGCTTAGAGCGAAGGGGAGGGCACCTGGTTCTTTGGTGCAGGTGGTTTGGGTCTCAAAGCGTATCAGGCGTGACTGCAGACGCACAAATGACTGGTCTCTGTCCAAGGAGCGCAGGTTGTCCAAACAAAACCTAAGATTAACAATGTAAAAATGACATCTGTGGACACGTATACAAATCCCCTTTACGCAGATTCATAGTTACACTTACTCTATACCGTGGTAATGAGTGGCGGAGGCTTTGCTGAAGGGCATGTGTCTGACTTTGCCAGGGGACAAGTCTGGTGAGAGCTGGAATACATTATTTCTGAACACAGAGAAATGAGGGCAGCGAAAGTGAGACAAAAGCAACAGGAAAGGTGTAGGTCAAGGACAAAGTGGTATTTTCTTATAAACAAGCAATAACAAACAACAACTCAGCATAATGGATGAAAAATGTGCAATTGCTAAATGTGCTAAGCTTGTTTTAACAAAACACTTTATTTTGTCTCAGCTAAGAAGACAAATGATCATAATCAAATACTCATTACAGACTCATTATCATCTTAGAGGCAAGTGAGAAAACTAATAAATACAGATGTTTCTTATGTTGACAGGATGGGGCCATTTGTTTCATGTCAGACTACAGCTCTGTCTCCCTGCTCCAATGTTCCAGCCCCCTCTAAAAAATGGCTTCCCTCCCTCACTAAACCTTCTGTGGCAGTGTTCATTTTGACAAGGAATATTAATTTTGTTCAAGATTTAGTCAACTACTTCCTCGTCTGGTTTGAAAAGTGGAATTTGGATCTAGACTCCACTCGTTTCTAACATTCATTTATGTTTATAAAACGATCAACTTTTAGCCATAGTTGTTGAAAATATATGTGATTTGGCATGTTAGTTTTAATTTCATTTTAATGTAGTTTTGTCACCAAACATATAGCATTGACAAAAACAATCTTTAAAATCTTACAGTCTACAACGTTACGAAGACTGCTCTGTGATACCACACTGTGCCTACCCTCTGTTCAGAGCCAGTGGCTGGAGCTCTCCTGTGGGTGTCCCATCAGGCGTGAAGTGTCGCAGCAGTTCTTTGGCGTCCAACAAAGCCATAGAGCTCTTCTGACTATCTTTAGGACCCAGCAGGCTGTCAGAGGACCCGGGACCTAACAGACCAAACCTGACACAAAAATGCAACTCAAGATTACCGACAAGCTATGGTGACTAGGCTATGATGTGAAGCAATATAAAGGAACTGTTAAACAGCTTACCTCTTTTTCTGCCGTCTCCTCTGCATACTCTCAATGTTATGGAGGACACTTCTTTCAGGCCATTCAGTCTGCTGCTGAGAGCTTCTTTGAAAATCTGGAAATCACCAATTGCCACTGTAAATGTCTTTGAAATCCCATAATGTTTATATTACATAATTACTAAATCATAGAGCAGGTGCTTTGTAAATGTCCTGAAACAGTCCCCAGTAACTACATAAAAAATCTAAACATCTTTTGGTTTATGGGTTATATTACAACCATTTTTTTCATGCAATTTGGTAAGTTAAAGCTAATTCTTAATTAAGTTTCAGGCTTTCATAGTCTTGGTATACACAACTTTTGTGGATGTATTTCTTGTTGCTTGTCCAATGTGATGGATTGAAGGGATTATACAAACTATCAGTTATACCAGGTCACCATGCTGAGCTCTTGGCAGACAGGACCTTGAGAAGATGAAATCTCAGGCCAAAAATCAGCAACCTTGCATTTTTCTTGCATTTTGGCAGAAGATTATGTTCTATCGCACTAAAGACACAATATGCGATAAATCTGGATGCAGACGCCTTGTTGATGACATAAGAGCTTTTAGTATAGAGAAATGGCCTAAGGGTTTGAACATTATACAGTATGAAGATGTTTGACAGCCCACACCACTGTCATTCACAGCTGTAGGAGAGGGGGGCAGACATTCTTGATGGATTACTAAAGCTGTTTACTGCACAGGAAACATTCCCATTATCAGAGAAGAGGCTGGGAAATAACAGGAGCGAGAAAATACCTTACAGAATGCACTTTGTCTGTTATACAGTAGGTATGCTGTACTGAAGGAGACCCTAATTAATCACAAAAATATGGATAATAACATTAAGTCTTTAGTGTGTTCAATGCACAATGTGTTTGAGTGGAAAGGTTGCTCACGTGTTGTAACGCTCTACCCATAGAGTACATTTATTACTGTTGATTTGTGTGATACGTCACCTACTTCAGATATGCTGATGACTTCTGTCTAAGCAGATAACTGTTATTTCAATAATGATTTTAATAACTGAATATATTTTTCCCATAATTGACCAGCCGTGTTTTACAGTCAGTTTCTCTATATTAATATTTTTCAGCTAACAAAACATTAACAGCATAAAAACCTTGCAACCTTGCACCATGTTTCACTGTGTGATTTAGCACTGCCTCCCGGTCCTGTTTTTTTATGAGAGAGTATTTATGGCATTACATTACAGTTTTTAAAATGTGATGCTTAATAAATTAGTATGAAAAGTAAATAGTCTATAAAATACTTCTATATTGAATGATTTTTGATACTTGCTATAACTGGTTGCTGATGGAACGTTTGTGAAATATTGGTAGGCATTACTTTTCTGTCAAGTTGAAAGTAGTTTGTGATTTGACCAAATATGACCCTATACCTGAGTCCCGAGCAGCAACAGCAGCAGCAGTTCTGGCCTGGTCGTCTGTGGGAGCGGAGGAGGGCAGAGAGGAGTCCATCACCTTCAGACACTGCTCCCTGGCCACATTCAGAAGAGCCTTCAACTCGCACACTGACACTGCAGCCGTGTCCTGTCTCTTTTCTAGACAAAAGTAAAGAATAACCAACAGTGTAGGAGGGGATAAAACTAAATGTACCCATATTAAGAGCTTGTACAGAGACAATTTATGTGCCCATAGGGTTCGTGTTTCAATAATTCATTCAAATATCTGCACCGCCCTAATTTATTCTTGCTAGGGGTGTCAAAAGAATTGATACCCAGATATGAATTGATACTAGAAACACATTTCACAGTACTGTTGTACATAATAATGAATATATTGAAATTCCAAAGATAAGAGAAGACAGAAAATCAATGTTTTCATTTGAATTAAAATTATGTTTTTTACTGTGGTATAGAAATTATCGTTTTTTTTTTTACTCACTGCAGAAATAGTTAGTGTTTCAATAATTCATTAATCAAAAGTAAGTAGATTTTACTTGTGCAATCCTTTTCACAGATTTAAAAAAAATAAAATAAAATAAAATAAAGGGGAAAAAATAATAAAAAAATAATAGTCTGATTTATTAAGAGCAAAAATGCATACTGTGGTCTGCTGATTTATATACAATTTATATTCAAATGAAAAACCTCTCAAGGCTAATGTTAATAAGCATAATAAGTTATAGTGCAGGGAATAATGAAAGAAAAAGCCACTCTTCCCAAACTATTGTAAATCAGGAACAGTCAAATAAAAAAAAAAAAAAAAAATACAATGAGGTCCAGAATCCGTTATCTTAACTATCATGGCAAGTTTAATTGTCACACTCAGCATGCTTGATAGTTTTTTATTCACAAGGTTAAAATAATTACTTACTCAAATATTCCTTAAGGACAAGAGTTTGAACTTGAGCCACCTTCCTCTCCCTCCTGACCAGGTAGTCTCCTTGGAGACAGGGCAGGAGGCGAAGCATTTTGCCCACAGCTTCTCCTGGTGATGGACATGCAAAAAAAAAAAAAGTTAGTAAAATTAATTTTAAAATCTTGGGAAAACGTAACTGAAGCTACACAAACAAACTAATTTACTTAAGGTTTGAAGCTGCACTAATTGAAAAAACTTGCAGGTTAAAGTGCAGTTGGTTCCCATTTATCCATTAACAGCTTTACACTTTAATAACACTGAGCACAGATAAGAAAGAGATGCACTCATTGTAAAGAATTTAGGTAATCAAGTTTTAGATGAAATATTTGAAATACTTTCCCATGTGACTCCTTGCCAAAATGTAAGGAGCCTCTATTTAAATTCATAAATGCACACCATGTCCCCATTTCTCTGTCCTCCTACAGTCTCTGTCAGACTCTGTGAAATAGCTAAAGTTTAATACCTGTCTCAGGTAAAGAAGGCTCCCGCAGCAGCTCCATCACCGTCGCCATGGCAGCAGATCCATTGAGCTGGTTGTCAGAGTTCAACATTCGGACTTTACAGGCACCGCTGGGGTCGTCAGAGCCCTGGACCAACAGGAAGTAGTGTGAACTCTCACCTTTGACCTCAGTCTCAGGTACTGTGCAGAGAAGCAAGGCAGCAATTTAATTTATAGTACACTTTAAACATTAATTACATTAAACAATAAGTACAATGTAATGCCTGTATACAGGATTTTAAACACCGAATGTCATCATGAGGCCTTACACTAATTTTAAGATTATTCTAAAACTGTTCAAGAAAGGTCCTTATTATGTAAAGTTTTCAGTATTGATACTTAGATATTTGTTAATGCCACAACATCACAGTAAGTAATATAACACAAAGTACTATGTAACAATCTGTAATAACAACTCATTACCCAAATTCTACAATGTAATTACTCACAGATTGTTTAAACAGTAGTAACGGTAGTAATACAGTGTTTCATGAGGTATGTATCAAGTGTAAATAATCAGAACAATTAGTACAGTAATCCTTGAAACAACCTTCAACTATCATTTCTACTTTGCCTCTCTCTGTTGTACATGACTTACCTTACTACTACCAAATGTAGCATCACTTACAATCCTAACAAATCAATAGTATTCTGCATCACCAGACCACAGCACATCCTTGGAGTAGAATTCAATCGTGCATTTTGCTACATTTCCTCTGGTGTTTAAAAATTGATTAGTCCCACTTCCGAGTTTGCTTCCCTAGAAAAAGGTTTTATTATCTGCAGTATATTGATGATGCCCTAGTTAGCTATTTATTTCCCAGGGGAAAACAGTATGGGCTCACTCTGTTGTTTCCAACTGGTCAATTATTTTAATCGGTTAATGAATAAGAGAAAACCATGTCATACCAGGTAATGACTTTGGTCCTGTGGCTAGGAACTCTCTCCAGCGCTGAGAGCAGAGTGAGTTAGCAGGTGGCTGGATGATTGGAGTGACTATACAAGAGAGGACGAACAGTGCTCCAACCTGGAAAAGTACAACAAAAGTTAAAGGAAAAATATAAAGCAGATTTATTTATTTAATTTTGAAAATGAGACAACTTTAAAGCTCCTGTACCAGATTTTAGACTTAGACAAACTTTGTTGATCCACAAGGGAAATGAGTTGGGACACAGTAGCTCACACATCACAATATAATATAATATAAAAACAAAGAGTAAAATTAATAATGGTAATAATAAATTCTAAATGAGTAGCAAAAAAGATAGCAAGAGACAGGGGTCAAATTATACATGTATATAAATATGCCTTAACAGGTAAAAAAAAATATATATAGAAAAAAAAGTAATAATAAAAAATCTTTGAAACATGTCAAGAACATGTTTTAGTTGACCTTTTTCTTCACATTTTATAACACACTGTGAAAGGAAATAAACCGGAAAGTGCAGCTGTTACCCCATGATTCTTATCAAACAATGTGCCTGATTAAACGAGTGGAACAACTTGCAAGGATGCGGTCAGTTATTACCAAACTAATTTGCAAAACACACAAGTTGTACATTTCCGTCTCAATGATTAATAAACTGCATAATATAAAGGGCATTTATTTCTCCCAGAAGAAATTAAAACCAAGTACAGGCCCTTCTGTCTATTTAACACAAATAAATACCTTTCCACGAAGCGATCTTAATTGTTCTAGAAACAATTTTGCTTTTGCAGATTTTCCAGACAAGCCTCTGCATGGTATAAGTAAAGGAAGATGAAGGACGAGGTAATATTATCTTCAAACTGACACATTCAAACAATATGCAGGGAGAGAAGATGTTATTACAGAACACATTTAAAGCAAACACAAAGGATACAGTTCAAAAGTGGTTGAGGACATTACAAAGTTGGGCAGATCAGAAACAGGCACCAGCTGCACAAGCTCTAAAAATGGAGCGTAGTAATGGAAAACCTGTGAACAGAGACAGACGGCATTGGTGAATTGAAAAAAAAAACATTACACTGTGTCCTTCAGTTGAATTTTTTGGCAAAAGTTATAAAACAATATGATTTTATTCAATTTGCTGTTTGTGCATTCAATTTATATTCACACAAGGACTGACCTATATAAACCCAGCCTTTGTCCTACATTTACTTGTTCAGTTGTTTGGGAGAAGAAAATGAAAATATTTAAATAAATGGTGAGTCATCTTATCCAGCAAGTCAATCTAAGGTCTTGCGAGTCACTTATAGAAAGTAACAAAAAGGAGCTGTTGAGAATAATTGAAAATATTGCATCATTTACATATTTTATTAATTCTACATCACTTACAAACACTGGAACGTATTGCCCTACATATGTAATCATTTGTGACGATAACATAAGCCAATAACTTGCATACGGTAATTATTCACATACAATTTGACCTTATGATTTATTGATTTGGATTGAAACAAGGACATAACACAAAAAATATATTGCAGCCAGCAAAATGGGACCTTATGGAAATTTTAATGATCTGCAGTGCCTCAATTAAAGTAGCAGAAAAGTTTGGCAACAAGCTAAATAAGCTCTCGATATTTGCCATTTTCGTGTGTAGCACTAATGTGTGGTGCACTAATGAGAGGAAACCAAGTTAGCAGCATTCTTAAGGCTCACTTTTGATAGAGTGGGGGCGAACAAAACTGTGTAACCAAAAGTTGTACCCAAACAGCAGGACACGAAGCATCTGCATTGTGTGGGCCTAATATTCATTGCCTACTGTGTGCAAATGGCTTTAGAAGGGCTAAGGCATGTTATCCCAGCAGAGTGGTGATATAAAACTTATGCTATAAGCTCTGTTGTTTATTTTTATTTATGATCATGACCATATGCTAGGACTGCAAAATTACAGGTGAAAAATAATAATCTCAATTATATGGCTATTACTATCATTTACGTTCTGTAAAAATTAACAGTAAACTATTAAGCCTTATTATCATTTTAGTGTTTAAAGTTTTGAGATTCATGTCATTAAAAGAGAATTCAAAAGGTGCACGATGCCCTAAAATATGCCAGTGCTGTGAAAATTGTCTTTTACCTGCAATATCATCATAAGTGCAATGTCTACATAATACCAATCTGCACACACATTTCACACTAACATTACACCAAGTGTGTTGTGCAGATCTCCTGTGGTGCCCGAGGAGTAATGATTATCTGACTGTGAAGAAAATTGAAAATGATCTGTTCTGCCATGTCCTGACGCCATTAGTCTGTATAACTGCAGTGTGTATGTGCATGTATGTATATGAATAATAAACACCATACAAGAGTAGCTCCTATAAGTTTATTGTATTTACAATTAATCTAAATCGGAAAGCTCATTACAGCACAAAATTGCCCACAAATGCTATAAGACCTTTGTTCACGCAATTTGGTATACTGTGCAATCTGCCCAGCACAAGCACAGTGTTTGCTACATTAAGATAAAAGCATCATACATAAAATAAAGTATCAATAAAGACCTGAAGTGGAAGAATACTTTAAAAGAAGAAATCTATAGTCTAATCTTGTATCCGAGACCGGGGGCATATTCGCACAAGAGTGCGAATATGCTCCACCCCCCAGTATTTTGCCAACTTATTTGAACTGGATCCAAATGTATAAGTAATCAGTGAGGAAGTAAAAATTTGTGCCAGAAATAAAAATCTTTAGCAAAGTCAGAGTTGTAGGCACTCACCTCTGGGTGTAGTTTGTGCTCTGTGGGGGTGAGGAGTTTAGATATGGGATGAGATGGGCAGCGCAATGAAAATCCATCAAAACGTAGTTCTGAAATATACTGAAATGCAGAGGTTGATATCAGATGAAATAATTAGAACATTAGCACTACATTGTGACTGCTTCAAAACACAGCAAGTATGAAAAGTATGAAAAATTTCGTTTAAATTAAAAACTGTCTTAAAAAGTACACTTCATGATGCAGGGTGGTGTAATGCTGTGAACTGCTCTGACATAAAGTGATAATGGTTGTTCTTTAGTTAGTGGTCCTCAAGAGTATCTCTTTTGTTCTATGCTGTCCAACTGTGAAGCTTTTACTGACTGGCTGAGCCCACTCATTTCTGAAGACAGTAACTTGGAAAAGGTCACTTAAGTGAAGAAGTTCTCGCTTGCCTCAACAGCCTCAAAGCACAACAGAAAGAGCAGAGATAAGTGGAAATGTCTGCTGGAAATGTGATACCGGTCACCTGCAAAATTCATTTGGGAATTCAAATTAGTGACTCAAATATTGTGTTTTTATAAGATTTCATGTCTATAGGTCTATAGTTAGCGTTATACACATTTGTATGGCTTAATACACTTTACAGTGTATTATCCATACCTACTTCCTGCCCTGGGGCTGATTGACGGCCAACTATTTTTTTTGTCTGTTTACAATTTGTGACTCTATACGTTTATAACTTCTTAAAATTGTATTCATGCTTATAATAAATAGGTAATTATAAAGAGGTAAAAAGCAGGCGTAATCAGCCATATTCAAAAACACATTTTTGCCAAGCTCTTTCGTCAGCATTGGGGATGAATTAGAGCCAAGCTTTGCAGTGGAGGCTGATGACAACGAGTCGGGACAGTTCCCATGACCCCTGAGTGACCTCCAGAGAATTCACCATTGCTATTCAGAGGCAGGATAACTCCCAATACCCTGCTGAGGTAAAAAAAAAATACTCCATTTAAAAGGAACATGCTCGAAAACATACCCTTTGACTTTGTGTGCACTGAATACTTACTTTTTAATACAAACTGTAAAAGGGTACAAATGTTCAAGCATAAAACTTTAAGAAAATGGTCTGTTCTTTTTGTTTTTGAGCCTGAGAAAAATCATCTTCATAATAAAAAAATGATTAATATGAAAAGGACAGAATGTTTTATGTAACCCTTAAAAAATAACTGCTCCTGAATAGAGAATTCAAGCAAAACCTCAACACAATTCAACAGAACATTGAATAATCCAAAATGTAATTAAAATCTACATTCTGATTCCCTCAAAACGTATCACAAAACATGTTGATTTTCAAATGTCTTCACCCTCTCATAATTGGCAAATAGCTTTACCAAAACTGAGCTGCAGACTGCAAACTGCAAAAGCACAAACACACTTAACCTAAAATGTGACCTTTCTTCTAATTTTTACATGACCTTTTTCTATCCAAAGCCCAGTGTTACAAAACAGCTTATGCTGTTTGCAACAATTGCCTTTTCAAATATCCACTCATGTTGTAATAACCTTCTGAGTGAGTTATACAAAAACAACATTGAGCTCACAATATGGCTCTAATTTTGTTGACATACCTTTTTCTCTCTAATAAGCAGCCCCCCTCTCCACATTTCTTTGTGGTCGATACAGCTGTCCAATGCAGAGGGCTCCACCAGTCCAGCACTCAGATATGACGCCACTCTCTGCCACCTGTAA
>JACN01013372.1:0-10506 GCA_000787155.1 Scartelaos histophorus | reverse complement strand
TTAAAGCAGAATAAAACCTGCAGTCTGCTAATGCACAAGACATAACATGTGTCCCGTGGATTTCTTTCTCAGGTTCATATTCTCACCCCCGCGATCACGGGAGTATGGTACTAAATTGATGCATTTATTAGATTAATGATGTTCTATTGCTTAAAAATACCTTTACAACCAAAAGTACTAACTGTGAGCTGGTCCCACCTCTGAACAAATGTGAGCTATAATGAGATCTTCTTGTTTCCATGGAGATAGATACATTTAATGCTGTACTGTGGAGCATTCTAGGCATATACACGAGTTAAGCTAGTCCTGACCAAGCCAATAACAGCAAGAATATGGAGATGGGTCCCCAAGCACTGCACTGAGGAGATGCCCCAGCAGCATTGAAGGACGGGTCAAATGCAGAGGACAAATTTTCCTATGGGGACAATAAAGTGAATCTTAACCTTAACCTTAATAAGAAAGTAACAGAAAAGTCACCTGAAAAGTACATAGTTTCCTAGTTTAGTTCTATTTTGAGGCCCGTTTAGTCCTGACGTAGACTTAATATAGATTTGGGTTGGGCTTGTTTTATTTGTAGTATTATTTTAGTCCAGGGTTAAGTTTAATTCTTGGAGAAAAGTTAAATGCCTTTTGAGATTTACGAAGAAAATGTTCAATTCTAACCTTCACATGCTGTTCTTTACTAAGTATCATAAAAATCATTACCTGTCCTCAAACTTCACTTTATTAGCTGTAGATGTTGTTGCCTCACGGTCCCAATATCCCAACAAACTATTACAGTGAAACAAAGGATGAAAACAAGACAAAAAAAGCGAGAGAAGAAGACAAATAGATCACAGAGACGACAGGCCTCTCAGTGCTGTCAGTGTGAGCGCCGCTGTGGAATTTTCTTCTCCATCCCTCCTTCATCCCTCCTTCATCTCTGGTGTCTGGCCCTATTCCACCTGTATGACACCCCATCACTCTCCATCCCTCCACTCATCCATTACCCCTGTCACTGCATCCCCCTCTTCTGGCCCAAGGCTGAGCTGGGGAGGCCTGTCAGAGGAGATGAGGGCATCGCACCGGGTTACCTGGGATATAGGAATAAACATACCACATCCCTGCCCTTTATTAATATGGAAAGTTTCAAGGGTTCTGGGTCGCGGGGTCAAATGTAGTTCTGTCATGTTTGTAGATAGGACGACTAGAACAACTCTAACAAGACACGTCATGGAGGATACAGGAGATACAGTACGCACAAAAACAGATGTTTCTTCAGATACTCAATAGTCAGTGATACAAGTAGTGTTCTTGTAGTAGTCTTTCATGAAATCCAAATATTTCGGATACATTAATTTCAAAGACTTGTTTAGACTGGATCTTATGACAGAAACAATGTGAGAACTCATTTCAACCACAAAGTAATAGAGAGAAATGACCAAGGCTCATATCTGTTTAAACTGGTTCAAACTGAGAGCAGGAGTGTGTTTAGTCTTCGAAATTACAATTACAATTACACTACAATAATAAAGCAAGCAGCGTTGAACGGCCCTCGCCTGCCCCACCCCACAACCACCGCACCCCATGCACACTGCGCCCAAACCCCGCCCACATTACCTTCTCTGCATGTTATTGTCCTGAGAGCCGCCCAGGCCAGCACATCCCCATCTATATAATAATATATGTTTTTCCATCTAATCGTTCACAGAAGCAAATTCCCAAATTTGGTACAAATCCGATCATGTTGACATTTCTTTTCTATGCTAGGTGGCGCTAGGTGGTAATGTAATCTATTTATTTATTTTTTTGGCGGGGGGTGGGGGGGAGACATTGCGCCCTTGCTGGCAAACTGTGAAAAATTGCTCATCCCCATAATCTACTTTTTTATTAATAATCATGCATAGAATTTAATTCCCAAATTTAGAACAAATCTGACAATGTTGACATTTCTAGGGGGCGCTATAGGTTATACTTTTCATATGCTTTATAGTGCATCATATTCAGGCCGAGATCACACATTAGTGATTGGACAAACTATACATTTTCGGAAACCTCTGGCGCATTGCTACGTGATGGCGAGGGTCCCTGGTCACTGTGGGCGAGTCACGTCATTTCATTTCCCGGTCACTAAGACCATCGCTTTGCAATAGTACTAGGCCCTTCTCCAGCCTCTGGCTCTCGGGTCTAATAATTTTAAAACTAACTGTTATTATGATACCAAATATGTTCATATGTGCACAAACCTCTCACTCGTGTAGTCTGTTCTGCTTCTGTGCTGATTCTTGTGTTGGTTCAGTGTTAATCAGTACAAACATGCATAAAAATAGACAGAAAAAGATTCAGTTCTTAAAAAATTAGATCTGGCTCCATCCGTTCACATGAAGGAACCAATCCAAAGAGCTGACTCCTTCACAAGCGTCACATACGAATAAATAAATATTTGGAGTGTTTTCCAAAACTTGCTGGTGCCAAGGGCAAACTTAAAAAAAGTGAGTCGAATTATAAAGCTCCTACAGTATAAAACGCTGCACTACACCTATAGGAAAACTGCACGTCAGGATCATAGTGGCTTTGGTTAAGAAGCAAATGAAGAAAGAGCAAATCTGACCATTAATGAGGCCCTTCATTAAAACCAGGGACTTTCAGTTGTAACTAATAGCTGTATTAATGTTAATTAAACCATTGCAAATATTTTATAACTTGAAAGCTTATTAGAGTTTAATACAGGCCACGAATCTTCCATTTTATTGCAATTACCCCGCAAATGTTTATGAGCACTAACAAATCAAAAATTAGCCTCAAGGTGCAGTATTATGTGGAAAGCTTTCCTCAGAGCCTGGATCGGTCAGCTCCCCAAATGCACGTAGAATAAGGAGGAAAATAAAAGAGCAGATTGTAATATATAAAGTCTCTTCTCTTCCCAGTTTTACAGAGCACACATACTAAAATACAGTATTCCCAGTTGAGGTGACAGGAGCTGATCACACCAGCAATCAAACCACAGTCACGGTAACACATGGAAATGAGACAAGTATTTTTGTCTTTAGCTCCGTGATAGAGAGACAAAGTGCTAAGATTTGATGGACTATTATGGTGTTAGCTGTTTTCCAATGTGTTTTCCATATTTCTAGATACAATAATGATGTCTGTAACCCGGTGGAGGTGTTCGCTCTAGAGATTTTGTGTTGGATAGCTTGATTTTTTACTTAGATTTTTCCCCAAATGCAGGTATTTTTATTACTAACATACTCATTGAAATACTACTAATCTGACTTGTAACTTCATCATGAATTTGTGTCATGAATTTGTCTCCAATATGTCATTTAACTCTCCAGAAATGTTTCATAATGCACATTTATATTGACATTTTATCAGTTTTACTCTGGATTTAGTCTGGATTTTGTCTTGGTCCTGGTTGCACAAGAGAAACAAACAATAATAACAATAAATAAATGACTTGAAACATGAAAAGATAATGGAAATATTAGCGGTTCCATTTTCTCATGCGCTAGATTTTATGTAATTGAGACATAAATTAGGTAAATGGAAAAATACTGTATTTTTTAATGATTCTCGACTGTTGTGAGACTTGCAATACAAACCCCAAAAAGTCAGATTTAGTGTTTCTTCCTCACGCTGTGCCTTTGCTGCAGTATAGTTTCTATTCTAGGCTGTTACTTTCCTGATTTGTGCCTACTGCTGCTTTAAATGGCTCCAGTAATCAGAAGTGAAGTGCAATATGTAAGCAATGTGATGATATACTTCTAACCCCGAGAACACACACAGTCCCTGCTCGCGTTTACCCCCTGATTTATCTACAGTCTTATCTTAAAGGACACCGACTTCTATCAAAATACACGACATCTCTGGCACTGGAAGAGAAATAGAAAAAAGTGCTGATGAAGCTGCTTTCCAATGACAAACTTATTAAAATCTGACTAAGATATTTACATATACTTTTTAAGACTAAAGAAGAAATAATTTGTTTTTTATATTTCAAACTATATTCTCCTCCTACTGTTAAGAATATTCAATGACTAGTTCATCCGCAGTCTGTTCTTTGCTATTCACATGTTGTCCCTTGTCCCACTTCCCTTTTGGGGAGTGTAACTGTTTCAGATGCTGCTGTTCCAGTTTGGACCGTGGTGCCCCCTAGTGTCGAGGACCTGGACCCCTCCCTCCTTCATGTCCTGGATTAATCTGTCCTCGTCCTGTTAGATTAGTATTTTCCTTCTGCCAATAGCTTTGGTCTACAGATTTACAACCTTATTGGCAGTGGATACGTCCTGGTCATCTATGCCTGTCCGTCCATAGGAGTGGATCTCTCCTTCAATGTGGTTCTCCTCGAGGTTTCTCGTTTTTTTTTTTCAACTTTTTCCTTGCTGATGAAGGAGGGTCTAAGGACAGGAGATGCTGGGACAATTATCCATTTGCTGCTTGTTGTTGGACATCCTGTATTTTTGAATTATTAATTAATTAGTATTATTAGTTTTCTTATTCTGCTTCATTCTCTGACATCTCTGTTTGCTAAATTAACAATTTTGTGAAGCCCGCCAAGATAACTGTTGTTGTGATTTTGGGCTATACAAAAATAAAATTAATTGAATTAATTGAAAATTTCATATAAACAGTCCACAGTGTTGACTTTATCATTTGTATAAGTGTTTGCAGTTGAGCGTTTCTTATTAGCTTGCATATTCTGTTATAAATATAAAATATAAATACATTACATAAAAAAAATATTCTTGTGAGCTTTAAGTCATGTTAAGTCATCTCAAAAAAATAAGTAGAGTTGCATTTTATTTTGCTCACACATGTATATATCTGGTATAGTGCATCTCCAAAGCTCGAAATGCTCTGTTCAACCTTGTGATGTCACATAGTGGTAGTTTTCATGTTAAGGACAAACTTCTAACTTTTTTTCAGAAGAAAGTGATCAGAAATATAGTCCTTAAAGATCTATAAAAATACAAAAATGTTATCTGCTATTTGAAGTCACAAGCCTGTCAGATATGTCTAACACCGCTAAAAATAAAACTGAATTATACCGGCGACATTCTCAACTGGCAGATTGGGACCTAAAAGTGAAATTGAAAAAACACGGCAGAACAGACTTAAAAATACGTGGTCCATTTGGGTTGCAGAAAAATCTATACAAATGTGTCCGTTTTTATACATTTATTATTGTATTTAATAGTCACGCATGAACATATTCTTCTTCAAAAGGTAAAAGCAGGTGAGTCTCTGAGATGAAAACAACCATTTACACAGACTTCTGTCCAATTTACTTGTTTTATTTGAGTTCATAAAAACGATATTAGTTTTGTATTAAGTTTGATATCAGAGAATTTGCGGCTCTGTCTGTCTCAGTCAGTAAACATAAATAATAATAAAGGTAACACGGTGAAGTGGTGGAGTTTTTATTGAGGGAGCTCTCATATATAGCTCCTCGGTGTGAGTGTATTTGATGAGGACAAAGCAGAATGGGCTCAGATCTGTGCACTGCTCTCACTGCCTGTTGAGGGGAGGTTTTACAGGATCACATTCAGAGCTTCTCCAAATCCTGCCGGGATGAGACTTTGGTCACTGCTGGTAAAATACTGCCCCAGAGAGAAACCCCAAGTGTACCTGAAACACAGAAGTCACCTCAGGCTAAAGCAGGGAAGTAAATAAATCTGGTCAAACACTGAACTTCACAAAAACATTTTCAGAAAACAGTATCATGCCCAAACTGAGGTATAAAATATTAAAGTGGAGCTATTATGCAAAATCAACTTTTTAGAGCTTCCATGTTATAGTTGTTTTCCCTCTGCAAGCTCTTACTTTCAAGATGCCATATTACCCATCAGTCCCCGTTTACACCAACACATCACTGCTCTGTACTCACTTAGTTCCACAATTTTATTTCTTAATCTGTGATCACAGGGTTTAGCAGTGTTGTCTAGTCACTTTGGCAAACACTTTCTGGTTTGATCTGCAGAAAGTGTCGACTCTTTGTTATGATGTTTACACCAACGTCAGCCCCACTGGGCACCGCAGTTTTGTAGCGTGGAAGTCATTTAAATTGTGATTTAAAATATACAAATTAAAACATAATGATCCACGGGTGTCATAGATTATATCAAGCACAATATGTCTTCTTTAGCTATGGGCCATATGTATATTCCAGTGTTGATGATCTGCCACTTGACTATGTGAAGATGTTATATCTTTGAGTTGAATGTTCTGTATTTATATACCCATATCTATAGTGTTGTACAGGTTTTAATCGCTCAAAAATCAAAGAAATTCTTATTTTCCAGATTCCACAAATCTAACTTGTACTTTTGCTCAATAGCGTCTTGTCCATGTCTCCACTGTGATAATTCAGAGCCATACTATCAAACATAGTAGAATATCTTTAGACCTTCACCAGGATTTAGTCCCAAAAAAGTATCTAAAATTATTCCAGCCTCAATATTGAAGTCAGCACCAGAGGATGAGAGCTGTGTGCACCAAACAGCTGCGTGAGGTGACTTACTCCAGAGATCCAACTTTGATCACGACAGGATCAGGCTCCAAACCCTCCACCCGTCCCCTCACTGCCGCAGATCTGGCATCAGTTAAAGAGGCTGCACATTAGTGAGTCACCACCAGAAAAATGTGGCCAGAGCTCAGTGAGTAATCTGAAGTTATCAAGGACACTATTCAGCACAGAGACGGCACAATATGGAAGAAAAAGAAAGTTTGATTAAAGAAACACACAGATAAGATGCTGTGCATTCTTTTGTCATATTATGCAAAATATGTTCTTGTGAGATTTAAGCCCTGCTATAATGTTATAATGCAAAATCAGGCAAATGATTCTTGTGAAGGTGCATGGAGTTTAAAAACACAGTGAAGCATTTCCTGCATTATCACATGTCAACACAAGGTGGAACAGGCTGTTTTCTGTTTGAGAGAAAAATCCATCCATCCATTTTCTTCCACACATCTGGGGCTGGGTGACAGGGACAGAAGTCTGAGCAGGGAGGCCTAGACTTCTCTTTCCTATCTGTAAGGGAGCACCCTGACACTCTGCAGAGAAAACTCATTTGGGTCGCTTGTATCTGAGATCTTGTCCTTTTGGTAACCCATAACCCATTCTATTTGAGAGAAAAACTCAAAAAAACTAACAAAGAAAAAAGTCCAGATATGCTGGAAGTGTGTGTTAAACATGTGTGAATGAAGCATAGATCAGAAAATAGTACACAGAAAGGATAATTATTACATATAGAGCAAAATGCATATAAAGTTAACAAGTATGAGAAGGCAGGTTACCATATGAGAAATTACAGGTGGACAAAAAACTGTTCAATGCTCATTTTATCTGGAGGTTTTGGTATAAATTATGTGGCAGAATGACTTGCCTGAATTAAGTTTTCAAGTTTCTGAATGAGCTGATGAAGCAACTGAACCTGTGTGAGCTTTCATTTTGATTATTTAAGCAGAGAAACAGCTCTAACAAAAGTCAATACAAATGATTGAAATGAAATTAAGCCTTGCACACACACACACTATATTATTAAGAGAGAGCAGAGCAGAGTATTTATGAGGCTTTAGCTGTGCCTCTGCTCTCCGCACTCAGGGATCACTTCTGTTCGTAAAATAGCAGAGGATTAAGGATGGGCTTTTCACTTTACAGAGGATATATCCACTCTGAGCTCACAATCCATTGATATCCCAGTACAAATCTGAGAAATTCTACTTACACCTCACCTATGGAGTCCTGCAGTTCATTTCAGGTCCAAGAAAAAAAATATATGGTAAAAAGAAACATATTTTATTAACTTTCTCTCAGCTCAAAATCCTTCAATTGTTTAAAAATCAGCTTTTTAAGCCTTGGGGTGTGGGGTCTGCAAACTGCTTGGCTCCATGAGGATGTAATTGCTGTGCTGTTACATTATACTGTGTGATACAAAACATCTATCATGCATTAAATCAATTTTTAAATCAGTTTTAATACATATGTTTCATTCTTCTTACTGTGAATTTATTTATTTTATTAGTTTATTAGGACAGTGTACAATTACATTAAGCACAGTGGCAGAGATGTTTGTACCAGATTGTAGCTCAGAGCTAATTTCCATCTGTCGTCCTGGGAAGGGGAGACAACACAAACACAAAACAACTGTACAATATACAAATATACAATACAATAAATATTTACAAGTTAAAAGTGCAATGTATAATGTAATGTAATGTAATGTTGTAACACTGTTAGTTTGGTCATCTGTGGCCATCAGGTGATACCCACAGGTGTAATATCTGATGGTCCATTACCCGTTAAAATTAAAACAACTATACAATATACAAATATACAATACAATAAATATTTACAAGTTAAAAGTGCAATGTATAATGTAATGTTATGTAATGTAACACTGTTAGTTTGGTAATCTACAGTGTTACAACATTACATTGTAACATTGTAATGTTGTGTTACAATGTAACACAACATTAATTGTGTTACATTTAATGTTGGCCATCAGGTGACACCCACAGGGGGAACATCTGATGGCAAAATACCCGTTAAAATTAAAACAACTATACAATATACAAATATACAATACAATAAATATTTACAAGTTAAAAGTGCATTGTATAATGTAATGTAATGTAATGTAATGTAATGTTATATGATATTGAACTAAGTCACCGCTCCATAGATCTGACCTGTAACATGACCTGGTGGCATCAACTTGGCGGATAAGTTTAATTCCATATTGTAGATCATTGCAGCCAAAGCAATCACCATGGAGACAAGCGGATAGCAGGTCCACCAGAAAAGTTACAGCAGTGCACTTTAACTTTAACCAAAGCAGGTTGCAACAACAAATGCAACAAAACCAACAAACAAACAACCTTTACCGATATGAAAGTTCACAGAATGAGCATCAGGTTTGAAAAGTGAAATATTTGAGTGAAAGAGTTGAGTTGAAGTAGTTTGAGCAGTTTGTCTGAAGTCCATCTGTGGCCTGCAGCTCAGAGGCTTCAGGATGTGTCATACCAGCTGCCACGCCGCTTATTTACTTTCACTATTTTTATATATTTAACCCCAAAGGTCACAGCGGGGGAAAAAAATACACATTCCAACCATATTTGAAATCTGTGACTGAGCTGCATTACTCATATTTTGGTGATTAAGAAGTTTTAAAAGTCAAGAAAAATAACAGTTTAAAGTTTGACAGAAACATCGCCTATACATAATTATAGAGCGGCGAAAACAGATGATAGATTATTAAAAAATACACTTACAATGCTTTTATTTTGACCTATTTAAGTACTATTATAAAGAAACATTTTGATGAGGGGGTACGATGCTAGCTGGAGGCATGCTCTGTCTAGACTTTAATCTGAGCTTTATTTTAATGTGACCAGAAAGATTTGACTTGGTTTGGGCAAAAATTTTACTACAAAAAAAAAGTAAAATTACAGTCACAAACTAGCATTAGCCAGAAGTTTTTTGGGGTTTTTTAAGTTACTCACTGTCACCTTTTTGTTGAAAATCAATCCAATCCAATCCAACTTTATTTGTATAGCACATTTTATAAACCAAACTGTTTCCAAAGTGCTTCACACAACAATGCAAAACATCCAACTCCAAAAAGTCAGCAGAATCATGTTAAAACAAAAGGGACTAACAAAATCAACACATAGAAGAATGATAATCAATGAATAAAAACAATAAAATACAGAAAACAATTAAAACGGCAGTGCTAAAAGAATAAAATAGATAAAACCAATAAATAAATTCAACTCACACGGTGTTAAAGGCCAGAGAAAACGGGTCTTAAGACGAGACTTAAAACACTCGACTGTGGGGGAGGTTCGGACATGGAGGGACAGAAGGTTCCAGAGCTTTGGGCCGATCACAGAGAAGATCTTGTCCCCCCTGGATTTAAGCCTCGTTTTAGGCACCACGAGCTGGAGCTGGACCTCAGACCTCAAAGCTCATGGGGGTGGAATAAATCTGGATGAGGTCTGAGGGCCAGAGGTCTGAAAATCAAACTCCTGACCAGAACCATGTTGTTTAAATCCATTTTGTATTTTTTTTCTTGATTTTTCAGATCTTAAAATGTATTTGGCAGTGTTTGCTAATGTGTGCATTGTGTCTCCTCAGTAACATTCTGAAAAATCACATAAGTACGTAACACCCCCAGCGCGATGTCACTGAAAAGATTAATCAATAAGAAAGACCAGACCTGGGCACTGTTCATACGTCTCTTTGACTCTGACCGGCCCATTCATACATGGACTAAAGCCACATTATTTTTATTTTAGAGGTGTTTTCTTAATGACATTTTTTGTAAAACAACCTCACTTAGCCATAACATACACTTTTCCCAGTCTTACGTGTGTCAAAACAATGCAATTTACTGCCTTTTATAAAGAAATGCAATTAATATTATGCAGCTCCAAACATAAAATATATCAAGTAAAAGCTTCAAATTTACACTACTAAAACTCTTAAATCTTTGACTTAAAAGTAGTGAAATTCTCAAG
>KN497428.1:0-11801 GCA_000787155.1 Scartelaos histophorus | reverse complement strand
CAATGGCACAACTGAGCGTGACAATTGCAAGCTTTAGACAGCAAATAAACAGCAAATTCAAGCAGGACAACATAAAAAACAACCTAAAAAAAGATGAAAACCACTTGTGCCACTCCCATATCGGTAACAAGCAGAAACAGATCCATTTAGCTATGGGCATAATAATAAATAATAATACTGCATCCGTCTTATAAAGTGCTTTTCCAGACACTCAAAGTCGCTTTTACAATTTGGTGCATTATTCATTCACTCCACACTCAGTTGTGTAAGATACTGTTGTAGCCACAGCTGCTCTGGGGCAGACTGAGGGAAGTGAGGCTGCCAAACTGCAACACCTCCAACCACCACCAACACACACCACTTTACTCGCCAATGTAAGTGAAGTGTTTGCTTAAGAACACAACAGCATTTCTGCCACTGTTTCCAGTATAACACAGCACAACTTCAGCACTAGAGGTTTCCAGCTCAGTTGCAACACTAATATAGAAAAATTGTGGCATTTTCTGAAAGTTAGCTCCCAAATAAATTCATTAACTGAACTTACTCGACTAAAAGGGTCTAGTCAGCACATTTAAATATATTAGGACTTATGGATAGTTGTATTGAAGAATTCATTCATTAACTCAAAGTGCTGTGCAAACACTTGTGGTTGTGGTTAGCAGTAAAAATGTCTTTCGCCTTCTCCCGATCGGACTCATAATGAACTCATTTGAATGTATTTGTTCTTTGGTAATTACAAACTAATTAGAATTGATAGATCACATGGTGCAGCTCGCGTGAAATATTGATTATTATAGGCTATGGTCGAAGCAACTCTACATCAGGAGAGGGAGGTGGTACACTGTAGAAATATGTTTGTAGTTAGCTCATGTTGCACATTCAGAACTATTTTAGATTAGCTTTTCAGAGTTAAAAATAGTCCATACGTCAAGGACCATTGGGAAAATATTCACTATCTTAAAGGGGCCGTGTTACACTGTTTTCTGGTCTGTTGTAAAGTTGTTTCCTCATCAAAAATTTACCAATCACACATGTTCAATTCAATTCAATTCAATTTATTTTTGTATAGCCCAAAACAACAGTTATCTCAGCGGGCTTCACAAAATTGTTAAATTAGCGAACAAAGATATCAGAGAATGAAGCAGAATAAAAAATAAAAAAATTAATAAATACAAAAAAATTAATAAAATAAAACATAAATAACAAACAAATAAAGAAATAAATTAATAATAATAACAGTGGGAAAAACCGAGAAACCTTAGGGAGAACCACAGTGAAGGAGAGATCCACTCCCATGACATGTTTAACACACACATCTTGCATATTTAAACTGTGCTCACCTCCAAAACTGAAAACACTCCGTTCCACCTAGTGAGGTCATGTGGTAATACAGGAAACAGGAAGTGCTCCGCTGTGCTTTAGAGATGTACTCAGAATAATAAAGATTTACTCAAAACTAAGGGCAACTCCAAGTATGTTTTTGAGGAGGAAACAATATTATAAAATGGCTAAACAAGTTTACAAGTCAATTTGCATAATATATAATCTTTAATCGTGATAATAAAATTGTAAAATTAATTGTCCTTTGCTACAAAAAAAAAGCTTTAAAATCTAAATCTACATATAACTTATTAATATGAAAAGCAAAAGTGAATGTTTGAGTGAATGGCCTCCCGCTTTGCTCTTCTAAACAACATATGGTGAAAAACATGTCTTATCTCCTCACATATTAATGTATTCAGCCGCATTTTATTATTAGAACAAACATTACCATAATTCTCACTTGGCGGCCGTCCAGTCATCTCCGCGATCGAGGCTGATGGCGACTTGGCCTGGCCCGCTGTCCGGCCCTGACATGCATTTCCAATAGGCTCCCAAAGTAGTGCTTCTTCACGTTTTCAGCACCCACTTGGCTCTCAGAAGCATTGTTGCATTAACTGAAATCTTTATAAATAAATAAAGAGCACACTGATTTACCAAATGAGGACATATTATTTTCAGTCCGGGAGTAAACCAGGACTGGACCAGATCAAACCAGGTCAAAGATCTAAAACAGGACATAGATCTCATGCAAGGATTATGAAAAGGGACTTCAAGGTGCACTAAGAACACTTTCTGGTGGAGAGTTTGCCACCTGAGGACGGCCAGAACTATTCCAGGTCCAGACAAAAACTGAAACAAACCTTAAGAAGAGATGCAATGTGCCAGGTTGAAGCTCTAGTGCTAATTTCCTTCTTTAGTCCCTGAGCAGGTTGGTGTTATAGTTCATAAAATCAAACGTACAAGGAAAATGTCTTTATAATGACCAGAGCATTAGAACATTTCTGTATCCTCATTCAAACCCGGTTCTCTCAGCACCTTAAAATCATCGCGCTTATCAAAATCATCATTCAATTCATTCGCTCAGAACATCACATTCCCTCCAGACACTCATCAGTCCAAATTACGAGCACAGATTTGGTTTGGAAGAAGCCGCTGTTTCACCAGCCTCCAGAACGTGCCATAGTTTGTCCGAGTGAACGGCTCTGTTGGTCACATGTTTCGCTGACGGACGGCCATGCATGAAAAGACTTTCCAAAGAGTTTCCAAACCATCTATAGGAACCAGGCTGACAGTTAATACAACGTCACTGAACAAAGATCAAAACACACCAAACCACAGTACGATGACTGAACTCTCACGCAAACTTCACAACCTGACACAATTCTATAATAACTCATAATTTTCCTGGCAAATCCGGAATGATGTGTTTTATACAGATTGATATCAGTCTGGTCCATAAACCCTCCACTGCATCTCCACTCAGATGTGTTTATTTCAGTGATGCATGTGAAACGAAGAAGCTCATTGGTCATTCATTCTGCAGAAATTCGCCATGTTTTTCAGTTTGCTGTGAATGCTTTTTCCTTTATTTTATCTAATACGATGACCAGAATATGCAGCAATCCAATGCGTGCCGCCGTTTTGCGCTCACGCCACAGTTTGAGAAACAATTCCCTCTTGTTCAGAACACTCACATAAGACCCCCACCTCTGCACGCGTCGACTTGCAGACATCGCTTCACCGGCGGCCATGATCGGTGTCAGCGGACCTGTCTTTAATTCTGCTTAATCGCGTTCGGGAAACATGGCAGGATCGATACAGCCGCCGCCTTCGGACCGGCGCTTCGTCCATTGGCTATTGCGCACGGGGGTAAGCGGTCACTCGGGGGCAAACTTTATTGTTTAACTGCTACATACAGGAGAACGGATGTCGAGATCGGGAGACGTGTTATGGACGTTGTTGTAAGTGGTCAATGCTTTTGTAATCAGCCTGTTCACTGCGTCCTAATGGCTTCTCCTCAGACATACAGTATATTGAATGAGAGGGAAATCAGGTCAAAGCCAAGGCAAGCAGAAAGGCCCACTTCCAGAGCCTATAAATACATGAATCTATTGACTAAACTACAAGTATACAAGGGCAAACACTTAAAGAACCCATATTGCTGTACTATTTTCTAATGCGTTATAATATTGTTTCCTCATACTTGTACATACTTGTCCCTCCATGTCTAATTTATTCAGTCGGTGTGTCTTGGGTTTGGGTTTTGTCAGTAAGAGCTACGTGTTTTTAAGATTTCAAGATAACCTTCGCACCTCTGCTGCTCTTCGGGACTTTTTTATGACCCAGTGAAGCGCTCTGCCTCTTCACAACAGTTAATTCTGCATCATATATGAACTTTAAATCAAAATTGAGTGAACGATTGCACTCCCGCGGGGCCCGATGCAAAACAGTGGTGCCGCAGGACACATTTTGAAAGCTCATTGTGGGTAGCAGGCAGGTGGGATGATAAACTACAGTCCCACAAACTAAGTATGAGTGTAAAATAAAATAATCATACAAAAGATTAATGTTTGCCTATCATACATAATTTGAGGTGGATATTTTATTTGGTGTTAATAAAAACATTTTAAGCAGTCTAAACGTGTGGATGTGGTCTAATCTCTCGCACATTATAAACAATTTCTTTCCACTTCTTTGTGTTTGACGGAGTTTTGTAGACATGACAGATGAACAGAGCACCTCTAGTGAATCTCACAGTGCTTCAGAAGCGCTTTGTTTTCTTTTCTTTTCCAAGCCAATGAAAATACTTTTTGTGAGAACGAAAGTGAACGTCCCCATCTTGCGGGATTTGCAGGACAAAATATTGCAGATGTGAGCAGGAGTGGGACTGAAAATTAAGAATTAAGTATTCTCAAAGTCATGTATAAAGCAAAGTGCAAAGTGTTACCTGTAAATATGCAAAGACTGATTAAGATGAGAACAAGCCAATACAATTTAAAAGGAACCTACATGTTTCAAAACCAAGGTTATGGACAGAGCATTGCTATGAAAGGAGTTCATTTATGGGATAGTCTTTACAAAGAAATCAAAGGAACAAGTACAATAATGACATTTAAAAACACTTAAAATACAGTGCAATACATATGTATGAAAAAATAAACTGTTGTGCTGATTATTAATTGTGACTGAAATGAAATGTACTGATTTGAAATGTTCTGAAGTAACTCTGTGTTGATGTATTGTCTGGAAAAGGGGGCAGATAATATACGATTACTCTGTTTTCTGCTCCTTTTCATTCATTTCTTGTATTTGGATGTTGTGACAGCATGGGTCTCCTCGAGGTTTCTCGTTTTTTTTCCCTCACTGTTTTTTTTTTTTTCCCCGAGTTTTTCCTTGCCGAAGAAGGAGGGTCTAAGGACAGGAGATGCTGGGACAATTATCCATTTGCCTGCTTGTTGTTGGACATTCTGTATTTTTGAATTATTAATTAATTATTATTATTATTTCTCTTATTCTGCTTCATTCTCTGACATCTCTGTTTGCTAAATTAACAGTTTTGTGAAGCCCACCGAGATAACTGTTGTTGTGATTTTGGGCTATACAAAAATAAATTGAATTGAATTGAATTGAATTGAATTGACACAGTTAATGTCTTCTTAGGTTTTATGACTGAAATAAACACACAAATAAATAAATACAAAATTAATAAATAAAAACGGGATTAAAAATGGAATAAGATGAGTAATTGTACAGCTCAACAGAAATCATGTAAACATACTTATTTTTCTGTATTGTAGGTATTGCAAAAGCAGATTCATGCCCTGTATTAAAAATGTTCAGGTCATCTCTAGTCCATTTCATCTGATTCATCGGCTGCTGTTAATATCACTATGTTGTTTACGTTTTGTACACCATATTTTATAGGACTACCACACAGGCGAGTAACTGTAAGCGTCCAATGATTCACTAGTGTGTCCAACCAAGGACTACACCGCACTGCATTTTAATCTGTCAACATGTCACACATAGAGGAGAAGACGAAATGGAATGAGGGGGAGTATGGGTTGGGGGGTGAGCTTTTGAGGGACACACAGAGATGACACCCAATGACACCCAACAGTAGGTGTGTGTTTGCCTGTCCGAGTGGGTGCACCTAGGCCAAGCACCCACAAAGGGGGTGTCAATCCATCACTGTCCACTTGAGGGACTCCACTGCTGGCCTCTCTATCCCGACTGACACCCAGACACAGCTCATTGGATCGGACAGCGTACTCCCGGGACAAGTCAGAAAATACTCTGAGATACTGTACTGCATAGTTGTCTGTGGTTTATGTGTACAGAAAGTCCTCCAAGACAGTGAAGTAGCAAAAAAAAGCATATTTTATGGCGTGGAGCTAAAATTGTAATAAATGTTTTTCTATTCCATGTGTGAACTACATAGCCAAACTTTCTTGAGAATTAAATGCACTGTACTTGTTTTTACAATCTTAAAAAGGTGGTGAATTCCATGTAAAACACTTCACGACTAATGTGGACCACTTCCTGTGTTACCACATGACATCACAAGGTAGAACAGAAGTTTCCTGACCAGAAGTAATTTAGCGACCAACACATCAGTCTTTAGACCCTTGTCTGCTTCAGTGCAGCCATCACTGGAATTAATCTCCTAGAATCACCATCGTTTGGCTTTGATCTTTTTCCCCTTCTCTTCTCCTTTCAGCAACCTCAAAAACAGACTTTCTTTTGTTTCTAACTGGTAGTAGATTCTTGTCTGTCATTGCAACAAACTTTGTGCTTACTACAAGGAAGCTAAACCACTGCATTGGTTTAGGAAACAACGCCTTGTATCTGTGCAGTGCGTAAGAGCCATACGTAAACCACGTAATCCCAGCGCGCCGCCGAATCAGTTACGCTAGAAGTGTAGTGAGTTTGATTGACAACCCAACAGCCAATAGATAACGAGGTAGCCAATTTTTTTGTTTTGGTCATTATGACTAATTAAGACAGCTATATGTCCATAATGGTATCGCTGAAAATATGAAAAAAAAACAAAAAAAAAAAACGTACAACTTTTAACATTTCTTGAGGCAGCAGCAGAAATAACAGACAAAATGAGCATGGACCAGTGTGGAACCTACCTCGACAACTGAGGGATTACACAGATATAAGACAATGGCAATATAAAAGAAAGTACTACAATTTAATATTGAAAATCACATTGCAATGGCTAAAGAAAAAGGTTTTGTTTTGTTTTGCTTTTTATTATCATTATGGCACTGAGCATCAAGTCTATCCCTTAGTAGCGAAATAGAGTTTGAAACGTTAGCACTGTGACAGCACTAGCCTCATCTATAACATGAGGGCGATTAAGTGAAAACAGCATTTGGGAACAGCCCCTACAGACAGGTGAGGTGAGTGGAGAGGTGCAGATAAGAACAAATGCAAATATACAGCAACAGTGACAGATTAACCTTGTACAAGGGCGTGCATTAATAGCGTGTGCAGGCAGGGAGCGCTGTGCAGAGCTTTACACGGTGGAGCCTCATGCGCTTAGACAGGGAACACTTATAGACTTGCTGTTGTGCATTTACAAGCATAGACCACTGACAATTCATTATTCAGGTCAATGTTTTATGTGTGGCTTCTAACAGTGCAGGTAAAGGTCTTGTATTTCACAAAATGGATTCTTGTGAGCCACGTTAGAATGTTGTAACCTCATCAAAAACATACCTTGAGTTGTGTTTTGTTTTATTTGCATATGTTTGAGTAATCCTTTATTAATAGTCTGTCTGCATCTCCAAAGTTCCCAATGCTCTGATGTCATGTAGCGGTCGTTTTCAAGTCAACACCTACATTTTACCTTTTGTTCTACCTTGTGTAGGTGTATGGAGTTTTAAACCGCACCGTAACGCCACATGACATCACAAGGTGGAACGGTGTTTTCTGTTTAAGAGAAGAACTCAGCCTAAATATGCAGGATTTGTGTGTGAAACGTGTGAAATAAAATGACTCGACGTATGTTTGTGATGAGGAAACAACATTATAACGCAGATCAGAAAAGAGCGTAATGTTAATTTGTCTCAGAGGCACTTTTCAAGAAGCTCTAAAGTGAAGTATCCCTTTTTAAAGAAGTGCATCAGTTATCAGCTATTTCTGTTTTACTGGGGTCAGACAGTGCAAATGGACTGAGATTGCATTTAAACTTGTAGAAAGCTAAAATATGGGAAATAGACTTAAACAGAGTGATACATACAGAGGGAATATAGCATGACTACAGGAGACAGGACTACAACATATTATGGATGTGTACACAGTTTAACAGCCCATATTGCATACACAAAGTTAATTCTTGTGAGCTGTATGTGTAACTTTTTCGGTGGAGGGTCCGTCACCTTCTTGTTTCTATTGTGGAATGTTTCACAGTATGACATTAAACAGCTCTACCTTAAGTTTATTAAATTACAGGTGGTTTTACAACGCAAAACATAAAAAAAACAGGCATTCAGACTGTGAGCGGGGTCGCCTCTCCACAGATCTGACCTGTAACTTGGTCTGGTTTGGTCTCCATGAAGATAGAACGGTTGTGAAACATTCCAATAGCTTCATTTCAAAGCAATATCTCCATGGAGAAAAGCATTTGATAGACATGCCACCAGAAACGACGCACAAAGTTGCCATGTTATAATGCTGTTAAAAAACTTCCTGTGTTGTGTTTGGTTTCCATTTTATAATATAATAAGAAACAGCAATAATATAAATGGTAATAATACATTTAAAACCATAAGTAGCAAAAATAGCGAGACACTGATGCCAAATAAAGCATAATTATATCAATAATTAAATAGAGATACATTCAAATATAGAAATATACGTAGTATCGTCACCTTCCTAAAATAATCGTCACTTTTTGCCTAAGTTTACTTTGCCATAATTTATGCTATAAATTCAATTTTGGGGGTAGTTTTTTGTGTTTCCTGAAAAAACTTTAAAAAAAATGACTTATGAAATTATTTTAGGAAGGTGTCGAAATATATCTTAGCTATACCAAAGACGTTAAAATGGCATCTCCACAGTGACGGACCCAGCGCCAGAAAAGTTACTCAGCGCACCTTTACGAAACAAGTCCGTTGTTCTATCACTTCCATTAGCAACAACTCCCTCAACGAGGAACACAGCGCTTCTCCCCTGCCTTTTTTATAATGAGTCAAATCGAAGTGGCATACGGTATGTCTCCGAGCCCGATCCCGCTATATTACCCCCTGATTACTTAGCCGGGCGGATGACAGTCGCGGAACAAGCTAGCCACCGCCGCTGTTGATGGGAGATAAGGGCCTGTGCCTACCCATGATCTTTGACGTCACTTGCGGGGAAACGGTATCTAGGAGGCAGGTAAAAATAGTGCGCCATGGAGACATCAGGTTCAGACGTGTTGAGCAGATGGAGGGAGAGAGAGGGAAGGGGGGAAAAAAGAAATGAAAATCAGTGAATAGCAATGAAGCCGGCGGATTTGGCCCGGGTGGCTCTGGTATACACTGTACTGGATTTGTCATGTGGCTTCAGAGGCCTTGGATTATGAAAAAGCGTGTGGAGAATGAGCAGTGGGAGAAAGACGGTGGAATTTGCTCTGATGCCGGCCATATGTTTATGTGTACAACCAAACTCTGATCATTATCTCATTCCTGGAGTTATAGAAATGTGCACAGTTACATCTGATCTGGATAATCTGACTACTGTCTGGAGATTTAATGAAACAGTTTTTTACGGTTTTAAAACCAATATTGGTGCAACGGTTTTAATTTTGATACTTTGCCGATATCTGATAGTAACCGATACCAATGTAGTCATAGAAACACAGTTAACAAATCTGATCCAATTGTGTTATGTAACTTGTCCTGCAAATAACATGACATAACAGCTTTGTATGAATTAAAGTTCTAACATTATGAGATATAATGGGCATACATCAGTTAATAATTAGTCTTATAACTTCTAATCTAGATATGAGCTGCATATTTGATCTAGCAAATCGTCGATATTTGATACCAGTATCACGTTGGTCCATCCCTAGACTTTCTGATTGTTCACACCTATGCTGGTTTTGAGGAGGAAAAATATCCACAAAACACAAACTAATGTGGCAAAGACAACAATGAAAAAGAATATTCCGTTATTTCATGATCTGTGTTGTAATATTGTTTCGCCATCACAAATATACCTGGAGTTTTTTTGCTTGTTTTTTTACTTCCTGTATTATCACATGACACACATGTCATTTGGTATTACAGGAAGTGCTCCAATGTGTTTTTAAAATTCGTACACATTCACTAGAATCATTTGGATCATGTCGGCGCTGGAAATGCAAATTTGTACTGGACAAAAGGCAAAAGGGTAAGTTCATTTGAAAATCCCTGCATGACATCACAAGGTGGAACAGAGCATTTTGAGCTTTCAAGATGGAGACAGACCAATGATAAAGGATTAATAATCAAACTGTCAAAACAAAATGTGTGAATGAAACAAAACACAACTCTAGATTTTTTTTGATGAGGGAACAATATGGGTATGGTATAATATGAGTATAATATGGTATAATATGGGACCTTTAAGTCATAATGAGCACTGATATGTTAAAAATGCACTATGTAACTTTTCTGGTAAGAGTCTAGCACCTGCTTGTTTCCATGGAGATATGTTGAGATTGCTTTCCCTTGAATGTATCACAGTATGGCATTACATGTTTAATAATACATTGCAACAATACTTTTCTACTGTAAGCGTGGGCCCACCTCTCCACAAATCAGACCTGTAAACTGGCACGGGGCTCGTCTCCATGGAAAAAGATAAGCTTAATATCATGCTGCGAAAAAGTCCAGGCAAAGCAACAACACCTCCCTGTCAAACGTGGAAAGTTCCAGTGTGCACCTTTAAGGAGATAGGTCTTGCAATTTAAATTTGCCGCATACAACACTATTATAACAAAACACATATTAAACACAATGTAGAGAGGAAAAACACTCCACACTCTGCCTTGATGAAGCTGTCAGACTACATATCTCAAGTACAAAAACACTTCAAAACCTAGCATGCCATTAGCCATCCGCGCGTGTTTTCTCTGAGTCAGGACTTTTCGCGCCGGGCCCTCCGCGTAGACCCTTAGAACCAATTAGAGTGCGTTCCTCCACATGCACTTCTCAGATCACTCGGCTCCAATTTGCTTTGAATAGACACCAGCCTAATGGGCCATAATGAAGGAAAACACATTTTTCCTCTGATTCGCCGCACGGCTTAAAGATCCGCCTTAGTGCAGATAAGGAGCCGGCTGTACGTGAGCGTCATGAGAAGGAAAAGCGGAAAACAAAACGGGGTTAAAGGAGTGGAAATCTCCCTCCGTGCTATAATCAATTAGATTTATGCATGTCCATTGGTGAGTTTGTACTATACGTCCTATATTATACAAAATGGATTCTTGTTAAAATGTTATCTCATCAAACATACCTGGAGTTGTGTTTTATTTCATTCACGCAAAGCTCAAAATGCTCTGTTCCACCTTGTGATGTCATGAAGTGGTAGTAATGCTAGTAGAAATGTTTATTCCAGGGCTGAAATCCAAATCCAGATGATTCTAGTGAAGGTGATGGAGTTTAAAAACACAGTGGAGCATTTCCTGTATTATGGCGCAGTGTTTTCTGTTTGAGAAGAATCCTAAATAAGCAGCATTTGTGTGTTAAACATGTGTGAATGAAGCAAAACGCAACTCCAGGTATGTTTGTGATAAGGAAACAGGATTTTATGGGTCCTTTAAAAACACTATTTCACCTTCGTATTGTATCTCCTTGTTCCAGCTTTACTTTATTTAAATTTTAACCCTATTTTACATATACATACATATCTGTTTACCTTGAAAATAGCAAAATACGGTATGCAACTTTCTGGATGTGGAGCATTACCTGCGCGATTCAATAGAAATAGAAAGCTAAACGCACACTTCAAAAGATTCTCCATGGACAAGTTTGTGGAGAAAAAAAGAAAGGTGCACTGTCACTGTCGGGAAATTTGTCCTCTGCATTTGACCCGTCCTTCAATGCCGCTGTGGCGAGTCCTCAGGGGAATCCATCTCTATCAGAAAATAGTGTAATATGGGCGCAAGTGCGTACTTCTACCGCTGATACCACTTTAACACTGGGTATGCTGTAAGAACATATACAGATAGGAAAAAAAAATCATAAAAATCACGAAAAAGTTTAGCATTTTTAGTCAGAAAGTCAAACCGTTATATTATACAGACTCATAGCACATATAATATCATGAAAAAGTGTGGGTGTGTTTAACCCTGGGTTGAGCTGACCTAATCAGAATGTACTGGAACATGTCCTGTTTGGAAATTAATCAAGTTGTTTGGACAATTGGTGTTGAGTTGGACAACTGAGGAGAAGCAGCTGCTAGTGGTGATTTCCTAGTTAAGTTCCTTTTACGGTCTA
>JACN01020521.1:0-22367 GCA_000787155.1 Scartelaos histophorus | reverse complement strand
ATAAATAAATAAAATAAAATAAATGATCACATTTTAGATCTTTTGTCCAGTCAAAAAGACCAAAATGATGTGTGGATTTGGTGCCTTCTTGCCCTTTATTGCCTTGAAAGTTAATGTAAATTAATGTATATTCCATTGTCAGTAAATGTAAATATAACGTTTTTGCTCCATGTATATAGTGAAGAGCAATTCAATAAATTAAATTAATGAAATGATTTAATGGGTGGTTTGAGATCCCCCTGGCCACTCCTTAGAAATGCCACTCGACTGTTTAAGAGAGGAAGAGGATTTGGCCCTTCACTGTGTTATCAAGTTAAAATATTAAAACATTTGCTCGCTTGTTTATACTTCATTTCCTTCTTACGCTTTGACGGTTTTCATATGAAATTTCAAAATCAATGTTTTACTTATTTATTCTGTTGCTTGATTCAATTTCTAGCTGATGAGTCTAATAATGCAAGAATTCCACCCACACTACAATATTAACAGGTTTTATACTTAATAAGAAGAAATTGTGAATCATGAATTATACCTATTTGACATTCTTGATTGCATATACCTCGCTACAGACCATGTAATAATAATAAAGAGCGTATTTTACCTTATGAACCTTGCTCAACAGTCCACAGAATATATTACAGTTAAGATATTTGAAAACCCTTCCAGCCAAATACAATTATGCTTCCCAGTACCGGCACATTTCTCCATTCTCTTCCATTACAGACAATTGTCATTGGCGATGTCCTTGACTGTCTGAAGAGCTGGGCGAGAGGACGACATAATCATGTTTTTGCTCTCTAGTGCAGGAGGTAAGCCTGGAGAGATGCTTATGTCAGTCTCCCTGTGGTTTACCTATATGGAAGAGTGGGTGCCTATAGGTTACATATGACCCCCAGCTGTGAGCGAGGCCACATGTGAAGAGCCCCAGTCGATCCAGCTCTCCAGGACAGGAAAGAAAGAAAACACATGTGGACTGCAATGTACTGTATTAATCATTTAGTAATGTTAGGAATACATAACAAATCAATGTACCGCTGAGTTAGGCCGACTGTGGTGCCAACTTGGACTCACGGTGCTGGAAAATCAGAAATTCTAATATTTTGCCATTGGCGGTGATTGATTAGCAAACGTTAGTAAAGATTATCACCTGTTTCTGTTATAAATTGACCAAAAAACTAAAGAAAACAATGACAATCACAAATATACCAACAAATTCTTAGTTAAAGGCCCTTAAAAACGTCTTAAAAACTTGAAAAACAGAACTAGTTCATTTTAAACTGGTTGCTTGCCTGACCAGCCAGTCCAGACGGGATTGGAACCGTTGCACAAGTCTCCTAAATCCTTCTATCAAACTTCTAGAGAACAAAATATCTAACTTTTACATGAGATAAATACCGTATTTTTGGTCTATAAAGTGCACTGGATTATAAGGCGCAGTATCAAATAATATGTCAGTTGTGTCATTGTCCACACATAAGGAGCATCGGATTATAAGGCGCAATAAGCGAACGAGTTATAACCCGTGCGCATGAGTTATAACCCGTGTGCATGCTTTGCCATAAAGCGTTATAACTCGTGTGCACGTGTTAATATCTTGTGCACACGCCTTATAATTCGTTCCCATTATTATTATTATTTTATATTCACCACGTCCCTTCTACGGCTCCATACAGTCGCCCTATATGTCGCCAACATATTACTCCTCCTGACTCGCCCACTAATACGTTATTAGACTAATGTGGACAACATCAAAGCGGTTGGAGGTTAAACACAACCAAAGGTCACACATAAGGCCACTGGATTATAAGGCCACTGTTGATTTTTGAGAAAATGTCATGATTTTAGATGCGGCTTTAGTCTGAAAAATACGGTAATGATTTTAGATGCGCCTTATAGTCTGAAAAATACGGTAATAGTTTGGTGGTGTGTGGTTCTGGCTGGACAAGTAAATAGGTTGCAGTGTTCCAAAGTTATTCCTCACTACCATCCAAATTATGCACAACTAGCATCTTAATTTTGCACTTCCTGATCACCTACCAATACCATAAACATATATGCAAGAGCTGCTTATACAATATACTCAATATCTGTACTGGTGCATGACAGATTTCGCTCAAACACATGGAAAAAATGGGGACAGGACCTTTAAATTAAATGATTACTGAAGAGCGCACCTTGAAAAACAATACACAAAACAAAATATGATGATTTTTCCTCACTCCACAATAATAACTGTAAACTCCTCGGACTATTTTGAACCCAGAGTCATCAGTTAATACGATAATGAAAAAAGCCGTATTGTTTACAGCAGCGAGCAGCGTCCTCCATAGTGTGTGAGCTCAGTGCCGTAACACAAGTGAGAGTGCAGATGTTTTCACTGTTCAAACACACAAGGAACAAAGGACAATGCCAGGGGCCTCCACACACCTGCTGCAGAAGTACTACTACAAAGTGGACTGTAACTTCAGACGTGTACTGCACTGGTTTCATTATAGGTCTACAAGTCTCACAGAGAAGTTAGAACAGTGGCAATGTCTTTATAATAGCAGATAGTAACACAAAAATGCACAGCTCTACTTAAAATGTAAAAACTTATCCTGTTTTCATAAGTTTGATATTAGACAAAACTGACCAAACAGCATGGAAACCCAAAATAAATAAAATAGCTAAAATAAATCAAAATTCTTCCAGTTTTTGTCGACTAAATGCGGTAAATCTGAGGTTAAAAAATCGAAAAGTTTGGACACACTTTTTCATTTAATGGTCTTTCTTTTCAACACTATTTTAGATTCGCAGTCAAGGCCTCCACACTATGAATGAACAGATGTGGAATGTAGTAATAACTCAAAACTTGCCACCTTTTGCCTTCGTCACCGCTTTGCACGTTTGGTATTTGTTGATATAGGCACATCTGTGAAGTAAAAACCATTTTAGCAGATTTCATCAAGAAGATCGGCAAAGGAATTTGAGGAATTTGAATATCGACGCCTTCCTAAAATAATCGCATAAGTCATTTTTTCCAGGTTTTTCAGGAAACACAAAAAACTCCCCCCAAAATTTTAATTATGGCATAAATTATGGCAAAATAAGTGACTTAGGCGATTATTTTAGTAAGGTGAGGATATAAAATGATTATTGTTTGTTTTTTTAAGTTCTGTCTATTTTTAGTGTTCTATATGGACTCTGGAGTATGAAATAAAGCTGGACTGATAGAAAATTTTTAAAAATATTCCCCCTTTTTTCTTGGCTACATAATTCTGTACATCTTTTATCATATAACTGAAGTCCTTGGTCTTTATCTAAAATGAAGAAAGGAGTAAACAGAGGAAAAAGAAATACAATTGAGTGAGAAAGTGTGTCCTTGTAACATTCAGACTTACACAACCCTCTGAACTGAAAACATGTGGCTTTAAATGGATGGTTTAAAACAGTAACATTGGCTCATTGTTCAGTCTGATGCGACTACCACAGGTTGACGGTGCGATTCCAGCTATCACAGATGCTCTCCTCATGTCTTTGGCCAAGAAACTTAACCCACCTCGACTGTGAATGTGTCAGTGGTTCTATGATGTAAAGTGCCTTGAAAGTGCAATATAAATGACTATTTACCATGCTACTAATTATTCTGTTCAATTATGAAGCAAATATAAGTATTATTTTGATGAATTTAACCCCAAGGACATCACAGAATCAAGAACAAGCCCATTTCATAGCCTATATTTTAACCCTTTGTACAAATCTTCACACGCCCAAAACTGCCCCGTCCCACAGCGACCTGCTCCACTAAACTATCATAGAGAATATAATATAACGCTCCATTTGGCATTTAAATCACAAGACCAACAAACAGAATCACTCATTATTATCCAAGGACCTGTGAGGAGATGCACAGAGCGGCCGGGCATAAAGCTGCTCCACATTTAATGAAAAAACACAGATAGAAGAGGCTCTGTCCTTTGCCTCGTAATGTGTTCACTTCCTCTGGGCTGCAGAACAGTCCCTCCTCACGGTGCAATGGCGAGAGTGTGTGTAAGTGTGTGTGTGTGTGTGTGTGTGTGTGTGTGTGTGTGAGTGTGTGCACAGCTGAGGGCTTCTAATTAAACCAAGAGCCTTTCTTAACATGAGCGCTGGTGGATTAGACCCTTTTGTTACAAGGCTTCATAAGGAATAGTACAACAAATACGAAAAAGTTCCCCAAATATTAGTAAAACATGTAATATTGAGTCTAAGTAATATTGTTAATCTGCTAAACAAGCATTTAATAATAAAATAAAACTAGGAAATACTGGGAGAAAATCTTTCCTTATTGACTGATCTCAAATTTCAAATCAGTTTTATTTTATTTTAGTTTTACTTTAAAAAGGTAAAGTATGCAAGTTTCTGGTAGTGGAATTTCACCTGGAAATAGAACCATACTTGGGAACATTCTCCATGGATATAGATTATTTTTATGCCATACTGTGGAACATTATAGCCAAAGAAACAACATTTCTACGCAGACAAGCAGCAGGCCAAATCAATTATTAAGTTTTTCAGTGCAACCAAACAACCAAAATGAAACAAAAAACAATAAAAAAACGACAATTTTAAATTTTTGGGGAGGTTAAAAAGTGACCTACTGTGACTTTAACTATTGATTTCATGAACTTAAACAAGGCAAACTTTCAATCAGGGCCATTCAACACAAAAATAGTCAAATTTATTCCTCTCAGCTCCAAACCACAAGCTGTTACTGACTGAAGATTGGCTGTAGCCCTCTTAAAAACATCCAGCCTGATCATGGGCAATTAGACATGACTTCATAATGAATCTCAATCTGCACAGGCTTCCTATTAGTCACCATGTACCAAGTTACAGTCTATAGCAGATGTGGCTGGGTCTGGTCAGAAATAGAACAAAAAAAAGTGACATTCTTTTGGTATGGTGGTACAGTCTGGCCCGGTCTCATTTGCTGTAATGGTGTGTTTCTGTGTTACGGGGGTGTGGAGTGACACGAGGGGCTCAGAGAAAACAGGCCATCAGACTGTAGGTCACTCTCCCACCTCCTCCCTCCCTCTGCTGCTGCCGGGGCGGTGACATACATCAGCACTGCTCTGGGACCGGGGACGCTGTTTAGCCTCAGAGTAAAAATATTGGAGCGTACACATGAATGGATTTAAACTTTTTTTTGATGGAAAATTAGTGGTGTGGATGAAGGACTCAAGTTGAGAGAGTCCCGGTGTGTTCAGGCACCTGCACCGCCGCCTCAAGTGCTCCTCATGTATTTTTAGGGTTAAAAGTGCATTGTGTCACTTTTCTAGTAGAGGATCTTTCGATTGCTTTTCTCCATGGAGACATTATTGCTTTGTCTGGAATGTTTCACAGTATGACATTAAACATTTCTACCTCATGGGACCAAACCAGGCCAAATTACAGGTCAGATCTGTGGACAGGCGACTCCATTTACAGGCAGAATGTCCATATTTCTAGGTATTTTTGAGCATAAAACCACCAGTAATTGAATAAATATAAGGAAGAGCCATTTAATCAGTAGTCATACAACAATCTAGTCAGAGCAATGACATGTCCATGGAAACAAACAGGTGACGAAGTCCTGACCAATACTTTACTTTTAACACCTTTAACATTTGCCTCATGAAGAGGAGAGCACATGTGTAAAAGAACATCCAACTATACAATAAAGAGTCTGGCTCTTCCTCTTTCTCTGCTCCCTCTCACTCATGAGCGTCCTGTGCCTAAACAGCAGAGCATCGAGGTAAAGACTAGAGCAACACTTTACAGCTCATACAGATAAAGATTCACATCTTTGTAAAGTGTTGGAGAAATCTGGATCCCATATAAGTGACATCTCTAATGCTTCCAAAATCAATGCCTCAGTCTAAGTTAATCTCAAGGTGAAGTGCTTTTCACTCAAATCAGCACAATATATAAACATGCAAAACATTAAACTATTAAATACAAATATAATTATTACATTTGAGTATATAATGTAATGTATTGAAACTTATATTTGCTACTGAAAATGACAAAAAAATTAAATATTATGGCCTTTTGCTCTGGTGAGATGTTTTATAGCGTATATGTGTAAAGAAAATGATCATAATATATCATCACTATACATAATATCTGTGAAGGCCAGTGCCATTCTATATATTAAAACTAAGTTAACTTTGCATCAGTCTCTCATTTGTTTGTGCAACCTACAGAAAATAGAAAACCAGGATTTACTGCTTTCTCTGTGTTGCAGCACCTGGCAGCTATTACTGCAATGCTAAAGAGGCCTTATGAATGCACTGTAAAACTGCAAAGAAGGAAAAGGATCTTCTTTTGGCAAAGAAATTCAGGCTGACCAACTTTAAAAAAACAATGCATAAATGTATTCTTTGATTATTTGATTCAAATTCATATTTATGTTAGTTACTTCTGAAGCCACTTTTTCATAAAGCAACTTCTCTGAGGATTATTATTAGTCATCTTCAGCCTCTGCCAAAGAACCATGACGTTTTCCATCTGCTCGGGCGCTACATTGGCCTGCTCCAGTACAGCCTGGGATTTAGAACAGAATCTATTAGGACTCGTTTGGAACAAACCTTTTTAAATAATTATCAGGATTTATTTACCACATGCATAAACTCTTATATATATTAAAGAGGTGCCAACTGAGTAGAGAAAATGGGGGGAAAAAAATCAAAAATAAGGTTACTACATTACAAAGGACAAATTTTAAAAAAAACATATTTGTGATAGTATAATCCTAAACTTGGTAAAGAGCCAATAAACTGCGCTCAGTGACCGTACAAAAGTATTAGGAGGATTTCTTTGCAATAGAAACATTTGCGTAATAACAAAATATTGATGGAAATGTTTTGTAAAGCACATAAATTACTGTCGGATTAGTATATGTAGAATGTGTATTTCTACTGTGTGTGCATAGTGTCAGTTTCAAAGTGACTTGGAACCAGGGTCCTGTGGAAAATACTATAACCCTCACACTGCCACTGACACAGGACAGGCTGGACTGTGGGAGCTCTTGGTCAAAAGGTCCTAAATGACACAAACTTGGCTCTTGTGAGCTTCAAGCCCGGTTAGAATATTGTTGCCTCATTAAAAATATACCTGGAGCTCTGTTTCACCTTGTGATGTCATGAAGTGGTACTTTTCAAGTTAACTGCTACCTTTTACCTACTTACATAGAGACTGGTAATTAAAGAGCTGAAATCATCTCTTCTGTATTACCGCATGACATCACAAGGTGGAACAGAGTGTTTCCTGCTTGAGATAAGAACTCATCCTAAATATGCAGGGTTTGTATGTTAAGAATGAACAAATGAAACTAAACACAACTCCACGTATGTTTCTGATGAGGAAAACTAATATAAATCAGAAAACAGTAGAATATGGGTCCTTTTGTTAGATTAAGTTAAGTTTTTTTTTGCTTACACAATCAGGTGAAATGGTATCAGTTATGAAGAGCGTAGCATGCTGGGTAAAAAAAAACAAAAAAACGAAAAACTCCAACAATCAAAATATCTTGGTCTCTAATATGCACGGTAATAGAGTCATGAAATTGACTGCGCAGTCACTCAATACAAAATAACCACAAAATATCTCAAAATGAAATAACTTGAAAATTATTACAAAGGGAAAAATATGCTAAAAGTACAAACACAACTACAATACAGTTAAATTACAGATTGGACTAAAAAGTACAGGTCCTGTGCACAGTACCCCAGAAATACTTCCTTTCTTATTCTGATTCCTGCTTATAAAAATATGCAAATGGCAGCATGTTGAGGGACATTAATAACATCATTACAATGGGCCCGTGGAACAGAGCGTACACAGCTGCTTTGGGCGAGGGGAGGGCGGCCTGGAGACGAGGGCTCTGTGAAAGGCAGGTTCAGCTCAGAGCATCACTTCAAAAGGACTTGTACACAATAGTGCGTCCATTTCAATCCAATCCACCCCGTAATAACCCAAAACAAACACTTCCTCGGCCACAGCTACGCGCCGCCATCGCCGCCGCTGCAGCCGAGGAGGGTTTTCGCTTAGGAATGAAATATTTATGCAAGAGAAATAAATGTCAAATGAGATCTAATTTAGTGTGAAAACTGCCAAAGGTCTTGAAGTTGGGCTCTCCGGGGTAGCTCGGTTTTAATGGGACAGTTTCTTGACGTGGCTCTGCTCTTAGCTAAGAAGACGTGTTGGGAAAGGTCAGTGGTAAATAAAAAAAAATTCTGTGGAGTCGTAATGCTGTTTGGTTTGCGAATTCTGACAATTACCTCAAAGAAACGTTTTAATTTAGCTCATTGCAGCGTCACGTAACTTAAAGGTCCCATATTACGCAGAATGGATTCTCTCCGTCATTCATTCAATCCATCTGTCTGCATCTCAAAAGCTCAAAATGCTCCATTCCACCTTGTGATGTCATGGGAATTTTCAAATTAGCGTCTACTTTTTACTTTTTGTTCAAGAGATCGGCAATTCCAGGGCTGAAATGATCGAAATGATTCTAGTGAGGACGTTCGGTGTATAAAAACACAGTGGAGCAATACCTGTATTCTTTGAGAGAAGCAAAAGAAGAAGAACCAGAAGAAGGAGAAGAAGAAGAAGAACCAGAAGAAGGAGAAGAAGAAGAAGAACCAGAAGAAGGAGAAGAAGAAGAAGAACCAGAAGAAGGAGAAGAAGAAGAAGAACCAGAAGAAGGAGAAGAAGAAGAAGAACCAGAAGAAGGAGAAGAAGAAGAAGAACCAGAAGAAGGAGAAGAAGAAGAAGAACCAGAAGAAGGAGAAGAAGAAGAAGAACCAGAAGAAGGAGAAGAAGAAGAAGAACCAGAAGAAGGAGAAGAAGAAGAAGAACCAGAAGAAGGAGAAGAAGAAGAAGAACCAGAAGAAGGAGAAGAAGAAGAAGAACCAGAAGAAGGAGAAGAAGAAGAAGAACCAGAAGAAGGAGAAGAAGAAGAAGAACCAGAAGAAGGAGAAGAAGAAGAAGAAGAAGAATGAAACAAAACAAAACTGCAGCTATGTTTGTGATGAGGAAACAACATTATAATAGATCAGAAAACAGCGTAATACATTGAATTTTTTGGTAATTTAAAAAGTATTCTTGCAGGATCTCATCTCTCCTCTAAACCACATGCTTTTACTGGCTGAAGATTTGACCTCTCATTATTAAAAAGACCCTATCAGATGATTTAGGCCACTGAATCAATACAATTCTATGCACTGCGCAGCCCTATTATGTAGTACTATATCCTCCACTGCTTAATACTATACATTGGATCAGTTTACACAGCTTAAATGCAGGAGAACTCCAAACTTGTCCCGAGCGTCCCGGCACCACAGTCAATACGCCAACAGAAAAAAAAGCCATGATCGATACGAAGCACTGGAGATTATAATGGTGATTCAGATATAGACTTGTTATAATTAGAGCAGTGTCACATTTGTAGCCCAAGTATGAAACTAAAATCTTTTACATTATTGTCTAAAAATACACCGTGCAACGAGAGCTCTTCGATCGATAGTTTTATCTCCAGTCTTATTGTTCTGTGAATAGTGGATATTGAGAGCGTTGTTCCTTGCTTGGGCCAGTATGCCTAAAATTAGATTCCAACATATTGAGATAAAATCCACGGATGATTTATATTCCCAAAATGCATTGCAATTAATAAGAACACGAGATGTGATTTTAGAGTATGCTTCATAAATCTGTTTAAGTTTCAGTATTCATAGTTGATAAGTTTAATGTAGGCTCCCATTAGGAACGCATTAGGAAATCCAATTCTAGGCTGATTTCATTTGTAAAGAGGAGCTGTGATAATGCAAAGAGGGAAGCGTCTGGGGAGATTTGAACACACATGTCACGCAGATATATTCAGATCTGTGGAGGTGACTTGGCTGCTACTGACATCATGTGACAAAGATACTCTGGCATATACAGTATGGACTTGCATTACCGGTTTGCAATGGGCTAAAATGGATCATTTTAAAGTTTTACAACTGTATAAAAATAAGCGTCATATTACTTAATGGAAGCATAAATTTGTAGTGAAATCGTCAAGATTTAGTCAAATTGTTTAAGTGATAATGTGTACCGTATTTTTCAGACTATAAGGCGGATCTAAAATCATTACCGTATTTTTCGGACCATAAGGCGCATCTAAAATCATGACATTTTCTCAAAATCAACAGTGGCCTTATAATCCAGTGGCCTTATGTATGACCGTTGGTTGTGTTTAACCTCCAACCGATCTGATGTTGTCCACATTAGTCTAATAACGTATTAGTGGGCGAGTCAGGAGGAGTAATATGTTGGCGACATATAGGGCGACTGTGCAACATACCGGTAGTTCTGCCGTGTGCTGTACAAGGACCCAAAATGCCACCATTACCATGCAGATTTCAGGTTTTGTATTTTAGTGTTAAAACTGAACAATGTTGAGAGGGATCCGGGCATGTTTGATGCCCAAATCACCAACTGTTAAACTTGTATTTTTGTGTTAGCTACAACTGAGAGTTATTGTAAATGACCTGAATAAAGTTCGATTTATCCGACACGCGTTTTGTTTCTCTTATTGTGCCTTATAATCCGATGCTCCTTATGTGTGGACAATGACACAACTGACATATTATTTGATACTGCGCCTTATAATCCGGTGAGCTTTATTGCCTGAAAAATACAGTAAGTTTTTTCCAAATATAGCTCCAAATAAGCAGTGAAAAACCGCGTCATTACTGTGAGTGGGCTTGCATCTCCATAAACCTGAGCTTCCATCTGCTTATTTTCACAGCTATAATTTTCTACAGTTTGGAATAAACTTAACTACCGGTATCTCCGTGGAGAATGTTTGGTTTTAACTTCCTATTTCCGTGAAGTATTGCAATTATTATGTGTCATCTCCAGAAAGTTACACACTATTACTTTAATTATCAGCTTGGGTCTTTTTAATGGCGAGGTCCACGGCCCGTCCTGTCAGTAAAATCACGTCGTTTGGAGCAAAGTTCAGATTTTAGAAGAAGAAATGTGACTATTTTCTGTGTTAAAATGCAAAAATCCAGGAAAAAGTTGAGAAAATGAATACTGAAAGTTATTTTTTTCATGAGACAAAATACATTAGAATAATAAAATTGCAATCGATCAATATGAGGAAAAGATTGTGATGCACTTTGGCCAGTCCTACTTTCTTCACTTTGCCTTCAGGTTTTGAATTTCTCATTTGCATCTGATTATTCTTGTAACATTTGTGGCTGAAATATGAGATCCCAAACTGAAACTTGGACGTCAATAATTTGCATTGATTCCATTCTGATTGTATTGGACAAACTGACCAGCAGTATTGACTTGGGTTTATATTTCCTCAGTAATTACCTCACTACTGGTTAATTAGGTTTTCCACACATTTACAAACACTAAGGTACTTTTTTTTAAGATGTACTGTTATCGGATGCTGACAATAACTATCATGCAAGCAAACACTTCTTGATTTTTGGACAATATGACAAAATGTTTTCTAATTAGATGCATGAAGCACGCAGGGGGATTATTTTGACATCAACAGCTGCTTATACAAAATCTCAAGTTTGAAACATTTTTAATCCTGTGCTCAGACTGTCTTTGAAAAGTTGGGTTTGATAAAGTCAGGTCCTAATTCTGAGCGTCCATCACCTTCAAAAGAGCTGACTAATGAGAACCAGAGTGAACACTTGGCCTAGTTTCACACTTGAGATATTTGAGGATAATGAAGCATTTTAATACATCAAGTTGCCAAGTAGGGCTGCACAATTTTGAGAGACAAAAGGCTGAAATATGAACTGATAAACTCATACAAGCAATGTTCATAGAGGTCAAAAATGCAAGTTCAAGAAAAAGACTATACTGTATTTTGATGTTTGCTGAGAACATTCTATTAAACGCCAAAGTCTGATTTTTTTTTTTCCATGTTTTTGAGCAAAATTCATCTTGTCCCAGAACAGATAAAATCCATAAGCAGCTCTTGAGGTCAAATGAATCCCCCTTTGTACTGTATGCATCAAGAAGTGTGTGTTAGCATGCTGGTTGTTATCTTCACCTGCCCTCTAGTCTCAGATCAGGATGCTCAAAATGCAATTTAGAACCTTTTTTCACCTTTTGAAGACATTAAAAATCAAGGACAACACCTTGAACTAAATAACTGCAGCCTTTTCCAAAACTCAAATTGCTTTATATATATACACAGCCCTATTATCTAAGATCAAAACAGTGCAAAACAATTCTATTTAAGGTCACAGAAAAGTCACAGAAAATACAACACTGACAACCTGACATTGACAAGCTACGCCCACATGATTTCTAGAAGTCAGTCCAACAAATATTACGACTTTAAAGGTCTTATATTACGCAAAATTTATTCTTGTGAGCTTTTAGACGTATTAGAATGTTGTTACCTCATCAAAAACAAACCTCGACATGTGTTTTGTTTCATTTTGTTTTGAATAACCCTTTATTATTACATCTTTATTATTTATGTGCTCTGTTCCGCCTTGTTAACAGCTGCTTTTTACCTTTAGTTCAGTAGAGGTTGGAAATTCAAGAGTTGAATTCATCTAAATGATTTTATTGAAGGTATATGGAGTTTAAAAACACAGTGGGGCACTTCCTGTATCACCAACGAGATCACAAGGTGGAACAGAGTGTTTTCTGTTTGAGAGAAGAACTTAAATATACAGGATTTGTCGGTTAAAGATGTGGGAATGAAACAACAACAAAAGTCCAGGTAGGTTTTTGATAAGAAAACAACATAATAACAGATCAGAAACAGCGTAATATGACCCTGTAACGAAGTAATTCCAGCCTTTCTGAAAACTCAAATTGTGATTTCTATTGCAGTATCATTTGGAAGATAATTTGTTCCATCAGATTTAGAATTTTAAACACCACTGAATTACTCACTTTGAATTTTTTAAATCTGAAAAAAAAGTTTGAATTATTTTTATTCTGAATTTTAGTTGCTGAAATTTGAAGTGTACTTTTTCAGTATGTTTCAAATTCAAAATAACAATGTCACCTTTTATATTCACTACAAAATAAAAATGTCACCTTTTAAATATTCACTACATATTTCTGAGCCTTCAAATTCAACAGTTAAAATTCAGAGTATAAAATTCGCAGTGGAAAATTTCGCAACAAAGATCCAAGATGTCAAGACAGAAGCAATCGATCCAGAGTGAGTGAGGAGGACAGAGGCTGTTTCCTATTGGCCGTTCTCATCTGTGGACGGGGTTTGAGGTTTGGATGAGGCTAATTCTGACCAATCAGATCGCTTCACTGCTCCATTTCCTGTTTGTTACTAAATTAGATCAGTTCACTTTGGATCGATTGCTTCTGCCTTGACATCTTGGATCATTCCTGCGAATTCTTTTACTGCGAATTTTACTCTTTGAATTTTGACTGTTGAATCTGAGGACTTGAAAATATCTGTGCTGAAGGTGAAATTTTACATTTGAATTTGAAACACTTTGATATTGATTATGTAACATTTCAGCAATTAAAATTCAGTATAAAAATAATTCAAACATGTTTTTTCAAAGTTACAAAAATTCAAAGTGAGAAATTCAACGGCGTTTAAAATTCAAAATCTGATGAAACAAATTATCTTCCATAGTATCAGGCCCGTTTGGGGGCAAGACGAATCACATGGGCACCAGGGTCTGATTCGGGGCCCCTCGAACCAAAGGGCCCGGGACAAGAGACCCCACTGTCACCCCTTCTATACTGTACTGTGCAACAATTCAATTTAAGGTCACATAAAAATCACAGAAAATGACAAGCTACGCCATACACGATTTCTACTTTCTTCTACTGCTACTTCTACTACTAATACTACTACTGAGAATACTACTTGACTAGCTGTACCTTACTGACCTGTGCTATAGAACATAATCAGTGGGGCTGAAGTAGAGGCGGCGGGCGACCTCCAGCTGGCTCAGGTTCCTCAGGGTCCAGGCCTGGAGGGGGCTATCGTTACAGTACTCCACCGTGGGGCCGTACGTGCCGTCCTCCAGGCGACTGATGGTCAAACAGGACTGGGTGACGATGTGGAGAAAGGTGCGCTTCTGCGGACCGGCCCGGGAGTGCAGGGGACAGATGGCGGTGAAGGTAAGTCTGAGAGGCATCTGCTGTTCGCTAATATGAACCCACCTGTTCTCTATAGTGTGTTTATGGGCGTTTAGGGGTTCAAGTGAGGGCGGTGTTACGTAGATTAAAAGCTGCTCAGATTGCATAAGGTAAGTATGGACTCATTTTTGACTCTTTTTCACATTTTTAAGACAGAATAAATCAGGTTCAAAGCCTTTAAAAGTCCTATATTATGCAAAATTGAGTCTTAAGAGGTGTTGCTACCGGATCAAACTCATACCCGGGGTTGTGTTTTGTTATTTTGTCATTCACACGTTTAAGTAATCCTCTTTTTACATCTTTTTTACACCTCTTTTTAGTCTTTTTACATCTCAAAAACTAAATATGCAGGGTTTGTGTCTTAAACAGGCGAACGAAACAAAGCAAAACTCCAGGAAACAACATTGTAACATCAGAAAATAGACTAATATGGCTTAATAATTGCAGTTTTTCTGAATACTCAAATTGTGATTTCTATTGCAGTATATTGTACAGCCCTGTGACCTAAGATCCAGACGGTAGCAAAACAATTCTATTTAAGGTCACAGAAAAATCACAGAAAATCCACCAGTGACAAATCCACACTGACAAGCGACGCCCACATGATTTTTAAAAGTGACTCCAACAACTATTACTACTTCAAAGGTCTTATATTATGCAAAATAAACTTGTCTTGTGAGTTTTAAAGAGCTCATATTGTGCCGTTTTCTGATCTATGTTATAATATTGGCTCCTCATCAAAAATATAGCTGGAGTTGTGTTTTGTTTCATTCACACAAACTTTGCATATTGAGGAATTTGGATCGTTTAAACCCTGGAATTGCTAAACTCTACTGAATAAAACTACCAACTCACGAGATCACACGAGCATTTTGAGCTTTGGAGTAAAAGAATGCAGGATTTCTCAAATATGTGAATGAAACAAAACGACTCCAGGTATGTTTTTGATGAGGTAACATCAGTATAACACGTCTCGAAGCTCACAAGAGTCAATTTTGCTTAATCCAGCAGCTTTCAGACAGGTCAAAATGCGGTTTAGGGTTCAAATGAGTCCGGTTTTAAATGGATTAAAGGTGACGAAAGCCGCAATTAACCACGTGACCTTCGTGTCTTCTCCAGATGTAGAATAGATTCATCAGCGCTGACAGGGCGTTTGTTATCAGGAAACATCAGAGCGTGTCAAGCACAAGACGGTTCTGTCACTCAAGAGGAGTCTAAAGATATGTGATGGGGACTCAAGACAGGCTGGAGAATGTGTCTTTATTCAGAATTTAGTCTGAGGTTCGTTAAAGGTCCTATATAAGATCTTTAAGCCATGTTAGAATGCAGTTACCTCATTAAAACATATCTGCAGTTGCGTTTTGTTTCATTTTGCGAGTAATCCTGCATCATTAGGCTATAAACATCTACTATGAAGCTGTAGTTTTTAAGTTAACAGCACCTTTTACATTTAGCTCAATAGAGATTAGGGCAAATCCAGGGCTGAAATGATTAAAATGATTCTTATTAAGTGTATGGAGTTTAAAAACACAGCGTATAACATGTTAGAGATTCCAAAATACTGTTTATTTAGTAGAGGTCTGACTAAAATTTGGGTTGAATACCGTAGTATGTAACCGAAAAAGCCCCAACATTTCCAAGACTTTTATCCGATCAATAATAAAAAGAAAAGCTTTGTTGTCCAACTTGAAAGCCAGTTGCACCCAGCTGTGGCGGGGAACTGGTGAGCTGGCTGCTAAAGGGTTGCCCAAGGCTGGAAAAGCACATTTGAGTGTGAATATTGACTTTATAACATCTGAAATCTCACAAGCTCCCAGCAAAAAAGAAAGAAAGAAAAAAACAATTAGAATGTGTCTCTTTATGGGGGATCTGTGCACGTGTATTAGTGTTTTTCAGCTTCTAGAGGCAGTGTTTCCTATTGATTACATTGCACTAAAAGGTAAATGAATAAAATTATCCAAATGATTCTAGTAAACTGTTTTACCACATGACATCACAGCGTGGAACAGTGCATTTTCTGTTTGAGAGAAAAACTCAGTCTAAATATGCAGGATTTGTGTGTTAAATATGTGAATGAAACAAAACACAACTCCAGATTTGTTTTTTGATCAAACAGCATTATATTGTAGATCAGAAAATAGCAGAATATAACCCCTTGGAGGGTCTGTCACCTTTTCGTTTCTAAGGATACGTCATTGCTCTTCCTGGAATGTTCCACGGTATGACATTAAACAGCTCTACTTTCCATTTATTCAATTACAGTTGGTTTTACTGCACAAAAATACCTTGAATAAGAGGTTTTCTGACTGTGAGCAGACTTGTCTCTCCACGGGTCTGACCTGTAACTTGGTCTGGTTTCCATGAAGGCAGAAAGGCTTAATCCCCACACTGTGAAACATTCCAGAAAAAGCAATCCCCACGGAGAAAAGTATTTGACAAGACCGTCCACCGCAAAAGTTACACAATGCACCTTTAAATATGATGCCCTATAGAATGTTATAATGTCACCTGAGACATCTAGGGCGCTAAAAGCTTTTTGACATCCTGGACACTTCAGTCAGCAGCTGAACCAGCACAACGATGCTAAACAATAATAAAGGGCTGTCGCTCACAATCTGAAAGAGCCGGTGAGGTCAAAAAGTGGGTAAAACCACCAAATGAATCAAACACTATAGCTACAGTAGTCCCAGCTCCTGTCTGTCACTGCGAAGGCTAAAAATAACTTGGACCACTGGCAGCACACAAACCCCAGTGCTGTTTACAACCGGGAGTAGTCTTTGAGCATGCATAATTCATATTTTCATATTAAGAATGCACCAGAAGAACAAAGTGTAATGAATGGATTTCTCTAAGGAGTTGTTTAAACCGCGACGAAGGGGCATCTGGGTTTGTCTCATCAGCGCGCCGACATGTCACGGATAGGACATCTCAATCACGCTCGCTTCTTCTCACTTTGTCATTGAAATATTAATACTTTGTTGATGTTAAAAGGGTTTTTTCAGCTATATGTGCCATGCAGTACCGCCGAGGGCTCTCCAAACTTGGCATTGCCTTATTTCTTTTAAGATAAAATATGCGATTTGATCTTCAATTCTCACTGTACTTTGAATTCAAGCGTATATTTAAATACACAGATAGTAATAATGGGCAGATCATTTAAATGTCAGAGTTAAAGGTGCATAATGTTCTTTCTTAAGTCTTTGGAGATGTTGTTGCTTAGCCTTGAATATTCCACAGTACTAGATACTCACATTTTGAATTGGATTTCGATACAACAATTCAGCAAATTCAAGATTAAAGGTGCAACTTTCTGGTTTTGGGTTCATCAGATTCTTGTTTCTATGGAGATGTCATCTGCTTGGAATGTTCCACAGTATGAAATTAAACAGCTCTAGTTTGCATTTGTTCAATTACATGTGTTTTTATTGTGTTTTAAGTGTTTTTTAGGTGTTTTATTTGGCAAAACACCTAGAAAAACAGGTATTCTGAATGAGTGGTGTCGCCTCTCCACAGATTTAACCTGTAACTTGGTCTGATTTGGTCTCCATGGTGATAGAAAGGTTTAATACCATACTGTGAGACATCTCAGACAAAGCTGTAACATTCCTTCCACCGGAAAAGTTAAACAATGCATCTTTAAATGACAGTACTTTCTTTATGTTACTTTATAATGCCTCAGTGGTCCGATACAGCTCAAGAATCCTTTAAAATCTAATCAGAAAAGGTTAATTTCTCTCTATGAATGTGACTTTTTTAGTATCGATACCTTCTCAAATGAGTATCTAGTTTTAGTATCAATTAGCAGCTGATTTCTTTTGACATCACTATTCCACAGTGTGGCATTTAACTCCTCGATCTCCATGGAGACGGGCAGGTGACACCGCAGAGCCTCGTGTCATTTTAGCAATAAAAAAAACCCCTGAAACTGAATAATTACCAGACAGTTTATTGCCACACTGTGGAACATCTCAGACAAAGCAATAACATTGCCATGGAGACAAGCTGGTGGCTCCATTAGTGAGGTTACACATTGCAACTTAAATTTACATAATCCTGTCTTCATTTTTTTATATTTGATTGTAAAAAAATAGATGTTTATACCCTACTAGCAAAAGGGGAATATCTTTCTCGTTTTTAAATCTTCAGTTTCTCCCCAAGAGGCTGTTAACATAAAAGTCTTGTAAACAATTGAAGATAATGCAATGATAAATGGGTGATTAAATAAAGGGAGAAGAGAGGACATAACTGATCTCAGACTAAGGGACATTAGGGACGTCTATTTTTTTCCTCCCCAGTAAATTCCACGCTGACATTTGAACATTAAAACTGGATAATAGCGGATAAGCTCGGGCTCTGTTGGTGTTAAAATGACTTGCAGAAATGGCGTTAGATCACATTAAAGCCAGAATCACTGAAGTTCATATTCTCAGGGCTTGACTAATGGGTCTCAGGGTTTTACATCTCCATTTGGATTATTCAATCTACTGACCGATGTCACAGCACATGGACACTATCCTGGGGCTGGGTTCACAAAACTGGGAGGTTTCACAGTGTTTCATGACTAAAACGCTTACCTCAAAGTCATACTCCCATTTGCCAACATACTGAGAAAGAGCAGAGATACAGAGGATGTGGGAGAAGGAAATACTGACAAACAGCTCCATCTAGTGGTCATGACTGAACAAGCCTGACTTTTCCCTATATCATTATCAAAGTACAAGGCATAAACATATTATAGAAAGACAAATGTGTTTATTAACAGTAAAACTAATAGAATTAAACCATCTTTTGCTAAAGGCCAGACCTAAGGGATTATAGATATAGTTACTGATAATATGAATATTACTATTACTATGAATGATTTAAACACTGTTAACTAACCAATATATTTTGCTAATTATAAGTGATTGTATTTTAAGTATTGCAGTGCATGTATTTTATGACTTAAAAGGACAGTATGTAAGATTGATATTTTTTAATTGCATAAACTTCCAAAAAAATTAAATTCCATTCCGTAAAATTCCATAAATCTGTGTCCAGATACAAGATAGACATGTTCAAGTCAAATAACACTGATTTATTCTTAATTATAAAAACTTTGGACACGATGGTTAAGTTGTTTATGTTAAAATATTGTGTTTTGGTTCTCAAGATGATTATACAATCAGAAAGCAGAATGAGCCTCAAATGAGTCTCATTTGGGTTGCCAGTTTCAATTCCGAAATCTTGTTAATTTAAACCTAAAATCCCCTCTCTCTGATCTGAGTGGTCATTATCTAAACCCCAGCAGCCGTGAGTGAGTGAATTCTGATGAGAAATGGCCTGTGCAAATACAGAAAAAAAAAGAAAAACTCCTCCATCTGCAGGTTTAGGCGCTTTTTCTTGATATTGTACCTGAAAATGATAATATTCTGATGATGTTGTTCAGTTTTATTATTGTAATTTGCTCATTCCATATATTATGTAAATGTAAATCCTACCAAAACAGACACTCAATCTGCATATATGAATAAGAAGTATATGTGGTCGTATGAGTACTGCGTGTGAGTACCTCTGCGTCGTACTCAAACATCTGGTTGCCCTTCATGTGGTGACACTTGAGCATGACCACGGGCCCATTGAGGCGAGACACGTCCAGGCACAGGTCGTCTGTGCGGATCTCCTTATCCGCCGTGTACGAGAACACCTGCAAACACAACACAACATCAGCTGTGACTCACAACCGCGGATTTTACATGGATTTACGGAGAATTAATTGTTTTCACTGTGTAACCATATCATTCATATATCATGTTATTGTTATTTGAGAGGGATTTGTTTCACAACACTTATCATTTCTCGTTTTAGTTCAAATTAAGATCAGATTAGAGTCTAACAAGGCTTCAGACAGAGCAATTAAAACACACCCAAAATGCCAAACAAAGGGTTTATTTGATTGATAAAATAAATAAATACCCTTGATAAAAAAGAAGCTTGTGAGTATTATGAATTACATGAACTGACAACTGTTAATTTAGACATCTGCATTTTATATTTAACATGATCACACTGGACTGAGCCATAAGGACTGGAACAGATGGTCCATGACTCTGCATTAGCGTGGTCTATTAATAACACAACACATTTATATTACAATATGCTCATATAACCAGCAGTAAAATAGCTTCAATGTATGCAACAACAGCAGTGAAGTTTACACAACAAAGAAGCTTTTCATATTTATATTAGTGGAAGAAGAATAATGTATCTCTATATTTTTTGAATTGGAAAAATCCAAAAATGTGTAATTACATTTTCAGATCTGTGTTATAATGTTTCCTCATCACAAACAGACCTGGAGTTGTGTTTTGTTTCATTCACACATGTTTAACACACAAACCCTGCATATCGACACCTTCCTAAAATAATCGCATAAGTCACTTTTTCAGGTTTTGCAGGAAACACAAAAAACTCCCCCCAAAATTGAAATTATGGCAGTTTTTTTGCATTTTTTTGCCTAAGTAAACTTAAGGCAAAAAGTGACATAGGCGATTATTTTAGGAAGGTGACGATATTTAAAGATCTTCTCTCAAATGGAAAATGCTCGACCTTGTTCCACCTTGTGATGTCATGTGGTAATACGTAATAAAGTGCTCCACCGTGTTTTTAAACTCCATATATCTTCACTAGAAACATTTGGGTCATTTCAGCCCAGGAGTGATAAAATGTAGCTGTTACCTTCATGACATCACAAGGTGGAATAGAGCATTTTAAGCTTTGGAGATGTAGACGGACTGACAATAAATCATTACATGTGTGAATGAAACAAAACACAATTTCAGGTCTGTTTTTAAGGAGATAACAACTTTATAACATGACCTAAAGTACAAGAGTCAGTGTGTATTGTGTATTATAGAACCTTTAAAGTATCAGACAAATGTGATGGACTGTAAAATTATTATTATAAGCGCAGAAGAATCACATTTTTATTGTTAATCAGCTCTTTTTGCAACATTTTTATTGTACTATAAACAATATACCCAATCATTATTCAAATTTACATATTTTCAAAACTGAATTCACATTATATTTCATAATTCTATTAATAATCTTTATTCCTTATGGTTGCCAGATACGCAGCACAGCATGATGCATGGGTAGGTGCAGATAAACATCAGTTCTATTCCCGTGTCTCACCTGATTTCCGCCCATGCCGTGGCAGTTGAAGAAGCCCACCTTCTCGTTCTCTTTCCTCCCCATGTTGTCCACACACTGGTTGGTCTCCACGTTTCTGATCTGTACAAACACACACAACAAATGTAAGGATCTAAAACACATGCTGATCAAAATAGAACGTAGAAACAAAATTGGAAGTGAAGCATTAAAAATATGAATATATGGGATAAAACTGATAAAAGTCTGGATATTTTGCTTGCTCCATCACCATTTACTCATGATAATATTAAAGGAGAGTCAGTGGCACAATAGGCTGAGTTTTTTTGCTACAAACCAAAGTGTTGTGAGCGTGATTGATCCACATTTTTTATTTATTGACTTTTATTTAATGGAGTTTAAAAACACAGTGGGGCACTTTCTGTATGACATCACAAGGTGGAACTGAGTATTTTCTGACTGAGAGAAGAACTAAATATGCAGGATTTGTGTGTGAATGAAACAAAACACACCTCCAGTTGTAACATGGATATAGGGAAAGGAACAAGGAAATACGTCATAAAATATCGTAAAATAGGAAACAAACCATTTAAGTTCATACAGTATATTTCAGCCAATGCAAACAATGTACCTTTTTGCACCTAATCTGAATTCTGAATATAATTTTTAAGTGTGTCATTTTTCAGGAGGTGCGGTGAGTGATGATGAGGAGTAATAGGAGCGAGATGGTGAAGTCTGAGGAGCAGTAAACTCTACAGAAGCAGTGAGGTGGACACAAGCCAAGTTAGTGAATTTTACGCCAGTTTCCATGACTTTGACTGTTTTGCTGCTGACAGTTGTGTGTATGTGATGGAGCCTGTTGCAGCAGCCTGGTGGTAGCCAGCACAGGCTGATTCATATGGTGTGTGTAGTGCAGAGGCTGTGTCAGGACAAACTGTCACTCTGCAAACACACTCACCACTCACATTTTCAGAGCTGTCATCACTCACTTATACAAAAAGTGCTCATGTATTAAAGGTCTTATACTTGAGCTAAAAATGCCGTTACCTCATCAAAAACAT
>KN497427.1:4226-26124 GCA_000787155.1 Scartelaos histophorus | reverse complement strand
AATTGCATATTTTCTATATTTTCTATCTCACAAGAACATATGAAACTTATTTCATAATAAACAGTAATCACATTTATGTAGCTTCAAGGCACACAAAGTTTATTACTCACAAAATCAAGGACACACTCACCCATCAAAGTCCACAGACGGAGACAGAGGGGTGGAGGCAGGTTAGGTGTTTTGCCCAAGGACACAACAGGGAGTGAACCCACAGGCTGTTGGTGGAAATACTCAATCTTTATAAATTAGTAAATTTGACATGTTAAAAAATGCACCACAGAGAAACAAGTGGCGGGGACGGTGTTAAGCAGTTTGTTTTCCAAGACTCCAGAAATGAAGTACCTGACTGGGTGAAAAGAGTTATTGTAGCTGGAGTATTACTCGATACACATCAAAATTTAAATATGCTAAAATTATGTATTACAGACACTTCTGACTCTGCCTCCCATTAATTTACACTGGAATATTGGGGTTTCTCTCTCCTAAAATGTTCATATTTACCCACTGTACATGATCCTGATGTGTTTATATTGTACTATTTGTCCTTTAAAAAAACCCTTCATAACACAGAGCCTGACTCCACTGTAACTGTGAGCATCGTGCTCTTCACTTTTAGCTGAACTGTGGATGACGTTACTCACCAGTCCAATTCTTTATGTAGTTGACAGTTGGTACACGACTAAATCCTTCAAGGTTGTATGGAGGATTTTCCAAGGAACAAGGAGCACAGCGACTGTTTATTCTTTTTCAAATGCTGCGCATGTGTGAATCCCCCTCCCTGACAGCTCCTGCTGCGCCGAAACTGCTCCTATTCTCTTTTACTATTATCATAACTGCAACTACATTCAGAGTTATAATGAAGTTGTGAGTGTGAGAGTAAAGTATGTGTGCAAAATTTTGGCGATTACTTTAGATTTTCATACGTTTTTAATGAAACAGTTTATTCTAGAAAACAAGTTCTCTCCTCATCGCTGCACAGGACTTGTAAAAACGAAGTACCAATACAACAAGCAGCACAAACGGACATTGCATTGAAAATCACTTTTTCAGATACAGGGGTATTGCATTTGTGTCAAGCTCTTGGAAATAAAGTATGTTTCCCAATGATAAGCAGAAGTTTCCCACCCAGAAGTAATTTACAGGGGTATTGCATTTGTGTCAAGCTCTTGGAAATAAAGTATGTTTCCCAATGATAAGCAGAAGTTTCCCACCCAGAAGTAATTTAGCTCTAACGTATCAGTTTTTAGACCCTCATTTGCTTCAGTCCCCTTTGCTTCTCCTTTCAGCGACTTCATAAACAGATTTTCTTTTGCTGTGAAATGGTCGTGGATTCTCGTCATTGCAGCAAACTTTGTGCAAACTGTGAGGAAGTTACAGCTCGAAAAAGCCACCAAGAACCGCTGCATTGGTTTAGTAAACAGCGTCTTACATCTGTGGAGTGTGTAAGAGCTGAACGTAAACCACGTAATCCCAGTGCGCCGAAGAGTCAGTTACACTAGAATAAAGTCCCAACACGTCCCAACACGTCCAGAGTTGATGGATTTTCATTCTTTTTGTTTTGGTCAAGGCTGCTGCATGTCTATAATGCTATCATTGACAACTTGAAACAAACCAAAATACATATAACCTTTCATAAAATGTATATGTAATAGGTTCATTTTTTTCTTCATCCATCCATCCATCTTCTTCCACTTATCCAGGGCTGGGTCGCGGGGGCAGCAGTCTAAGCAAGGACTCCCAGACTTCCTTCACCCCGGCTACTTCCTCCAGCTCCTCCGGGGGAACCCCGAGGCGTTCCCAGGCCAGCTGGGAGAAGTAGCCCCTCCAACGTGTCCTGGGTCTTCCCCGGGGCCTCCTCCCAGTGGGACATGCCTGGAACACCTCCCGAGGGAGGCGCCCAGAAGGCATCCGGACCAGATGCCTGAGCCACCTCAGCTGACTCCTCTCGACGTGGAGGAGCAGCGGCTCTACTCCGAGCTCCTCCCGTGTGACTGAGCTCCTCACCCTATCTCTAAGGGAGCGCCCAGCCACCCTGCGGAGGAAGATCATTTCGACCACTTGTATCCGCGATCTCGTCCTTTCGGTCACTACCCAGAGCTCATGACCATAGGTGAGAGTAGGAACGTAGACTGACCGGTAAATTATTTGTTTCATCATTTGTTCATTTGTTTCTTCCTTGCTGAAATCCGATGCGTTGCGTGGGGACTACAGTATAAACTCGCTGTGCTGGCTCATATACATGTTCATTAATGTGAAATGCCTAAATCAACGAAAACATAAATAAGATAAATGTAAAGAGCATTTAACCTTATGAGAATAAATGAAAACCAGACACAGGCAAGAATACAATTAAACCAAGAAAAGCTTGAAAGTGTCACTATTAAAAAAATAAAACAAGTGCATTTATCTTAACACCATTTGCATTTGGTTTGAACGAGACATTAGCATATGACAGATCAGCACTATTGTTCTAAACACTGTCTTGTCCAAAGTAAACCCACTTCATGTATTTCCCGTTTTGCGTATTCCACACTTTGAGCTAAAAATACAAGTAATGACATCCCCTAAGAACGGGTCGCTTTGTGGATCCGTTAAACACGACGTGGGTTTTATCGGGTTTTCAAAATCATATTAATGCAGGTAATGTGTGACCTTGTAATGTCCTCTAACTGAAGAGCGCATTTCATTATGGGCCGTGTACAAAACAGGACGCGTGGGGCATGTTTTCAAGTATAAATAGCACCACTGAGAGCTTCACAACAGCCTTCTGAGCACAGGCGCACGGGTGAAGTCTCCGACGGGGAATAAAGGCAACGTGGAGCTACAAAAAGGTGATTGGAGAAAGCATTCATGTCAATAGAACGTTTTTGCAATATTATCAACTACTTCCAATACAAGTCCCTGAACATGTTAAAATGTAGAAATGAGAAGGTTAATGGAGCTCTTCTAAGACACCTTACTTTGGTACGCTGTGAATCGATACAAAATAATTGATACTTCAGTTGCAGAATGATTAAATTCTAAAACAGCATTATCAAAGAAGCACTCTTTGTACTGAATCTCTCAAGAGCTCTTCACAACTCATTCATTTCAGTTCTTAAGCTCCAGTGGTATTAAAAAGATTGAAATCATAATATGGCTTTAGCTTAAAATGTAATGTAAAGCAAGTAAATGCTGACTGTAAATGCTGCAGTCACAGTTGGAATCTATACAGGCCCACGAGTATGTTGGTGTTCAAAGGTATAGAACAGTAGAACTTGCCTTTAGACTCTTGGTATACGTGAATACTGTCTCCATCTTGGTCTAAATATGTATGTGTATGTATTATGTATATATACAATTTTTGGCCCAGGACTTAGTCCCAGTTTTTAGTTTTGTCCCTCTATGAATTTGATTTGACACCCCTGGTCTAAAGTGTCCCAGACTTTTTGAGTTTTAGCGACCGAAGATGCTGGACCTTTGCACCGTATATGGACTGAACTGGGACCGAACCGGAACTGAACCAGGAGGACTAAACCAGGACTGAACCAGGACTAAAGCAAGATTAAACCACTAGGGCTAAAGCAGAGCTGAACCAGGACTGAACCAGGAGGACTAAACCAGGACTAAAAAAAGGACTAAACCAGGTCTAAACCAAGAATAAACCCAGACTAAACCAGAACTGAACCGGAGCTGAACCAGGTGGACTAAACCAGAACTGAAACAGGACTAAACCAGGACTGAACCATAACTGAACCAGAGCTGAACCAGGACTGAACCAGGAGGACTAAACCAGGACTAAAAAAGGACTTAACAAGGTCTAAACCAGAAATAAACCCAGACTAAACCAGTACTGAACCTAGGACTGAACCAGGACTAAACCAGGACTAACCCAGGTCTAAACTACGAATAAACCAAAATTAAACCAGAATTGAACCAGAACTGAACCAGGACTGAACCCAGGACTGAGCCAGGACTAAACCAGGACTAAAACAAGACTAACCCAGGTCTAAACCAGGAATAAACCAAGACTAAACCAGAACTGAACCAGAGCTGAAAAAGACTGAACCAGAAGGACTAAACCAGGACTAAAACAGGACGAAACCAGAAATAAACCAGAAATAAACCCAGACTAAACCAGAACTGAACTAGAGCTCAACGAGGACTGAACCCAGGAGGACTAAAACAGGACTAAACCAGGACTAACTCAGGTCTAAACTAGGAATAAACCAAGACTAAGCCAGAACTGAACCAGAACTGAACCAGGACTGAACCCAGGACTGAACCAGGAGGACTAAACGAGGACTAAAACAGGACTAAAGCAGGTCTCAACCAGAAATAAACTCAGACTAAACCAGAACTGAACCAGAACTGAACCAGGACTGAACCCAGGACTTAACCAGGACTTAACCAGGACTGAAACAGGACCAAACCAGATCTAAACCAGGAATAAACCCAGACCAAACCAGAACTGAACTAGAGCTGTACCAGGATTAAACACCAGGAGGACTAAAACAGGACTAAACCAGGACTAACCCAAGTCTATAATGGAAATACATCAAGGCTAAACCAGAATTGATCCAGAGCTGAACCAGGACTGAACCCAGGACTGAACTAGGGCTGAACCAGGACTAAAACAGGACAAAAAAACAACACTCAGAACTGTAGTGAAACCTGGTGTGGTCTGGGGGTAGCCTGGCCCATGTATTGCACAATAAATGGGCCAGAGCCACAATCCTGTTTGGTCTGTGGAAACCCTGATATCGCCTTGTCCGACTGACGTTCATTCATTTAAAGCAGCGTTACCCAGGACCAAGATGGCGGCTTTGTTGATGCATTCATTCCAATAGACAGTGGGAGTCAATGTGAAATCTACTGTTCATCTACCGTTCATTAGTATTCATTGGTATTATTGGTATTAATTTTACTTTTCAACTTTTGTCCAGGCTACTTTTGGCACTCCATGATAAAAGTAAAGATAAATTTACTGTCCCCATATGAAAACTAATTCTTCACTTCCGCTAAATGAACCAAGAGTGTGGATGCAGACCTTCACCCAGAGGACCCTCCTGAGCAGACCTCCACCAGAATCCACCTCCAGACCCTCATTATTTTCCTATAGTCTACTTTCCCTTCATTCCGACATGCCTCTATTCATACTAGTTTTTCGACACTTTTTAGTATCGCTATTCCCACACATAACCTATAGAACACGTGGCTAACAAACTTAAACAGTTAAGTTCTAGCTTTCCCTTGGCCTATTATGCCCATTTTTCCACCTCCTGTTCTTTTTCCCAAACTGAGCATCTGATGGGAATGAGACACAATGATATCTTGATCTGGAATCGCGTGATGAAATGTGATTACCCAAAAAAATCACGCAAGAATCAGTCTGTTATCAATGTTGGCCTATGCGCTTTTTTAAAAATGTGTTTCCCATTGTACATTTTCGCACTGTCTGCTCTCCTCTGTGCCCAAGCGTCTTATGACATATGGAGCGCAAAGTATAATAGGCCATCACATTCATATTATTCATGTTGGAAAAGTGTACTGTTTGAAAAATAGTAAAGTTCCGCTACTCCAACAATGAAAAAAAAAAAGTGTTTAATATTTATGCCACTACTCCGATAATTAGACATCAGTGTCGAAATTGGCATGGATGTTGATCAATGTACACTGTTCCTGCTAAATAAACCAAATAAATAGACACAAAGCACAAAGACATTTAATCACCAGTAGATTTCTAGTTTTATACTTCAACTAGGTTTGTGTTCTTGTTACTGGAAAAATACAATATTAAAAAGAGGAGAGAAGACACAGAGCATTGCCTTTCACATCCAGATTGCATTATTATTTGTTCATCACTAATATTATAACAGTGTACAATTAAAGTGCTTTATGCCCAAAATTACATATGTTACATATAACATATTACAATCAGTGACAACTTTTGTGCACAACCTTTTATAAGTCATTACTTTGTATGAAAATAACCTTCAGTTTACAGGATTAAACAGAAGGTTTTTTTTGGAGGGTGTATGTTATACGTTGATGAGGGGAAACCCACCACACACAGGGAGGACATGCAACAATCTCATGACGTGATCAGAATGTTCAGGGCTCTGGAGACGCAGACAGACTGAATATGCAGAATGACTTATTAACGTACGTGAATGAAATCTGCATAAAGCTACAAGGCAATGCACATGTGCTAGAACCATAGACTGTATATTCAGATAGAACAACAAGTAAAAAAATAAATAGTAATAGTAAATTCTAAATAAGTAGCAAGTTGAAGGGAGTATTATCTGTAACATAAGGGTGAGTTGTTGTACAGTTGTAGGGAGTATTATCTGCTTCATAAGGGTGAGTTGTTCTATAATTGTAGGGAGTATTATCTGTTACATAAGGATGAGTTTTACAGTTGTAGAGAGTATTATCTATTACATAAGGGTGAGTTGTAGAGTTGCAGGGAGTATTATTTGCTTCATAAGGGTGAGTTGTTCTGCAGTTGTAGGGAGTATTATCTATGAAAGAAACAGGAATTGTTGTACAGTTGTCGGGAGTATTATAGTATGAATGTCGTCCTGTATCTCTGACTGTTTGAGCCGAGCTGTAGGAGCCTGCTGGAGAATGAGCTTGTCTGTTACTCTATAATTAAAGAGTTATTAATATTATTATTACTACTACTTTATTCGGTATTATTTTATTATTATTTTATTGGTTTATTATTATTATTCTCTCTTTATCTGTTTTTTGGGGGGGGTTTCTCAGCGTCTGTTAAGGGTGAAGGTGGCTTTGAGTATGGGGGAAGGGGGGCTTAAATGTGGCATTTCTACACTTGTACACCTTGTGGCATTATTGACAAAAGAAAACACATCGGCCCTCTCTACGTAACTGCTCCTGTCAAACTCCTTATTTTGCCTCTATAACTGCAAACCCCGGTGAGCTTCATTTGACTGGAGCTTACTGCTGTGGTGATGTCTCCCTTAATCCACTTCTTTATGCAGTCATTGGTTATAACCTTGAGGCTATTTTCAGACTGCAGGGCTTAACGCTCAATACGGATTTTTTCATGAAATCCTATTTTTTAGCAATCTCCAGTGTTTACAGAAGTAGCCTAAAAATGGACGCTAGCACTGAGCACCTGCCGATTTTAAAGCTCCTCTCGTACCTGAGCCAGAACATGCCCGTCCTATTTGTTTTAAGGGTGATTGAAAAGGAGAATGACGAGGTTTTTGGTCGTGGTGTTTTGTGGGGCAGTGGCAACAACGTTCGCAGAAAGGAACGTTTGGGACCTGAACACATCTTGTACTGTACAGGAGACCGAGCATGGGGCGCTGTCCTCCAGTGTCTACAGTCCCTTAGCCAATCAGGACGCAGAACACAATGCACAGGTTCTCCCTTAGCCAATCAGGATGCAGAACACAATGCACAGGTTCTTCCTTAGCCAATCAGGACGCAGAATACAATGCACAGGTTCTCCCTTAGCCAATCAGGATGCAGAACACAATGCACAGGTTCTCCCTTAGCCAATCAGGACGCAGAATACAATGTGCATTCATACTCTGTAAAAAAACAAAAAAACTAAATTGCACTTTAAAAAATCCGCAAAACAGCGAGGCCGCAAAAGGTGAACCATGTTATAGCGAGGGATGACAGTAACTGGAAATGTGAACAACCTCGCAAAAAAACAAAAAAAACAACAACAAAAAAATCCAAATTGAGCATTAAGTCCTGCAGTCAGAACGTAGCACAAGTGGCCTAGGTCGCATTTGGAAAAAAAAACAGATGCGTCGTTCAGACTGTCATTAAAAAAAATCAGATACAGGTTCTTTTGTGCGTGAAAAATTCAGATTTGGGTCACTTCAGTTGGCAGTCTGAACGCAGCCTTAGATGTCATATGATCTTTATTACAGACAGAGCATATTTTGAGATAAAGTCTAGCAAATCCTCGTCTCATCCGGCCCTCACATGCCCTTCAGAAATGTCACGCTCTGAACTCACGCTACATCTTTGTCATTCCGTCTTCTGTTTAGCTTCTTACGATGCACTGCAGGCCGAAAGTCTAGCGCCCCCGCGGACCCGAGCTGGCTCAGGTTCGAGGGGAGCGTCACCGAGCGGTACGTTCGGGAAGCTGTTGTTCAGAGTTGAAAGCGGAGATGAAGGTCCCGAGAGGAAACCCGCGCAAGTTCCACGCTCTCGGAACAGCTCCCCAGCGAGGTGAGTGCTCCGAATATTCTGAAGGTTGTGATGAAGGAGCGAACGCAAACGACGTCGGGAGCAGAAGAAGCGAAAAAGTGAAATCGTGCAACAACAGTCAAACCCGTCTCTATGGAAACGATGGCGAACAAGAAGGTGAACATAGGTGATTCTCCGAGCTGCGGCGTCTTGTTAAGCTAGGTGTATATACTATGTTACTAAAATGAGCTAACAACGCTGAACATAACTGGAGAAACGTAGGGAATGTAGGAATTAGAACTGGGAATAAGCTTTCAGGTATTGTCAGGTGTGCCTTAGAAAATGTTTGATTTAACAAATTTAAACAAAGATTTTAATATCTTAGTATTCCGGTGTGTCCTTAGCAAACTTCTGCACTAAATAATAAATAATAAAAGGTAAGATTTCAAGGTTATATTACATAAAATGGATTCTTGTGAGATTTAAATTATGTTATAATTCTGTTCCCTCCTCAAAAACAGACCTGAAGTTGTGTTTTGTTCCATTCACACATTTGAGTAACGCTTATATTAGTCTGTCTACATCTCCAAAGCTCAAAATGCCCGGTTCCACCTTGAGATGTCATGAAGTTAACAGCTCCTTTTACCTTTTGTTTATAAGAAATAGGATATAGAGAAAATCCTGCACACTGTGAGATTTATTAGGACATTTATTAGGATTACTGTTCAGTAGAAATAGGAATATCCAGTTTAAAAACACACTTTAGCACTTCCTGTATTACCACATGACATCACGGGGTGGAACAAAGTGTTTTCTGTTTGAAAGAAGAACCAAAATCTGCAGGGTTTGTGTGTTAAACGTGTGTGAATGAAACAAAACACAACTGCAGGTATCAGGTGAAGAGGTTCTTAAAAAGTCAAATGTAGCAGCACAGGTGATCTACGGGTTCAACTCGTAATCTTATCAGAATTTTACCTTTACTAAAAAATGTAAAGGTTGGAAGGGTTCAAACCCGCGGCACAGCGACTGAATATATTAAAAGTCCTTTATTACAGTTTCTGTGTAATAAAGGACTTAATACATCCAGTCGCTGTGCCTCAGGTTTGTATGTTGCCACCTTTACATTTTTTAGTAAGGGCAACATTCTGTTAAGATTACAACCCCAGGTCTGTTTGGGATAAGGAAAAACTTTTCTCTTATTAACAAATGTGATTTGGTAATATGCTGCATAATCATTTCAACCAGTGTGGCCGAAACAGGCTTCAAACTGCATCTGCATTATGTTTCAATATTAAAATTGTAGTTAAGAAATACACAACACATTTGATATTGCACAGAATTGTACAAATTCAACTATCAGCTGTGACTAACATTTCTTTATACCACAACAATGTAAACATCTGTATATGAACTATACAGGGTGGACTTGCAATTTGTATGTTCTGGAAAGTTATAGTTATATAGAAAATATAAATGGAAATAATACATTATAAATAACTGGTACAAATGATAGCTGGAGACAAATATATACAATATATACAATCAAAATAAAATAGAAAAATACAAAAAGCATACAATCATTGGTTGATATAACATTAAGACTACATCATTTAAAAGGTGCTTTATGTAATATACGTTACAATATGATCCAAACAGAAGGGGTTAGCTGGCAGTGCAGAGATCAGCTGTACTTTTTCAGTTGCAAAATGTGGTGGCAGATTAAAGAAACTTGTAAAAGCTCAGAACCTTGTAGGCCGTACGGAGCTAGTTCTTTTTTTATGTTTGGAGCGGTTGAAACATTTCTCACTTTCCTAAAACATTCCTAGTGGTTGAGTTTAAAGGGATTTTCACAAGGTACACAGGTCAGAGCGGAGTTTTGTCTGAGCTAATGCAAACAACTAGTATCTAACATGGAACTGATCCCTAGTGTTACTTCCTGGTTTGCGGATGATACATATTCAGAAAGAGTTAAATGCAGACAGCACAGTGATCTGATTTCATTAGTTTAGTTTATTTGTTTATTTATCAGGGACCTACACACAGAGGTCATACTGTATGTCTGTGCCAGATGATAGAAAAAAATCTCATTTCTACCTTCAGTCCCTGGACAGGTTGGTGTCATAAATGATGTACATGCCACTCAAATACAATGCATATGAATGCACTCATTCATCCCATTTGACCCTAAGAGCTCCTTTTACTGTATATCTGTACTAGGGCAAAGCTGATTTGACTTGAATCCCATGAAAGCGGCTGCTATAGCCTCTTTAATAGCTCTTTTTTCTGGTGAGCAGGATGTATGTTTGTGTTCCTCAGAGCACCTCACAGAGGAGGCTGTGTCCTTGAGCGGCCGCTGTACTCACTGTGTGGAGGAAACACTGCGATGAGATAGTGTGTGACAGGAGCAGAGTGCTGACTACAGGCCTCACACCTCCTGTTCACGTCAGGTTAGCACTAACGGAGCTAGCACCTGCTAACACGCAGAGACATGCTTTAGCACGCATCTACACCAAGGTCACATGAGGCGTGCAGAGGGACACTGATCATATGGTAGCTTAATCTGCTCGATGTAAACAGGAGACTGTCAAGTATTTTAGAGCAGACCTATTCTGCAAAATGGACTTTTCAAAGCTCTCAACCTGTTATAGTGTTTTCCCTTCTCGTTTATCCTCTCAGAGTATTTGTATTTGGAGTGTTTTGTTATGTTTGAGTAATCTTTAATTGCTTCATTTCAAAACACCATATTGCAGACCAACCCCTATTTTCACCACCAGAACTCGCCCACTGCTCTGTACTTCATCTGTGATACACTCATTTGGCAGCGCTGCGTAGTCATTTTGGTACAAATAAGAAAAAATCTGCTACTTGTGAGTGTGCAACTTCATTAAAGAAACAAGTCTGCAGACTTCTGTGTTGCCCAATGGGAAATGATGTCGCCATAAATGTCGTCACAACAAAGTGCCACATGCTGTGGGCTGTTCCTATGGAGAGCTGCACATCACATCAGAGCAGAGAGTTTAGTTCATTTCAAAAATTTTACCAAAATGACTACGCAATGCTGCAGAATGTGTCATCGAAAAGAAAACTGAAGACCGAAGTAAGTGCAGAGCAGTGGCTGAGTACTGGTGGTGAGAACGAGAGCTGAGCTGCAAAATGGTGTCTTGAAAATAAGCGATTAAAGATGACTCAAACAAACTAATTACTACAAATACAACTCTGAGAGGGTAAAAGAGAGAGAGATGAAAAAAGAGAAACGACTATAACATGGATAAAAGCTTTTTCTCATCCAAGACATACCTGTACCTGACACAAATGGACTAAGCTGTCATGAAACACTTGCTTTAAATTTCCCCATGATTGTCGTGTCACAGGTAGAAAACGTCTGCAGATTTTTAAGTTTTAAATGACAATTAGACTTGTTTAAGCCTTTCTGCTGTCAAATCACATTCACTGCAGCTGCATGTTTACATGCACCTATCAGGGCATGTTTGTTAATCGTGAATTAAAGAGTCAACTACAGCCTCACCAATGCTTATTAAATACATTTTAAAGGTTGACCAAATATCAACGAGAGTTGCAGGCTTTTCTTCCCCCCAAAAGTCAGAATATAAAAGTGTAGTGTTTTTCAGTCTTCTCACAGTTAAAGTTTGTTCTGGGATTGTGACTGTGCTCCAGCAGCTCTGTTTGACCTCAACAAAAGAAGAGACTGAGACCAAAGAGCAGACGATAATCTGTCTGCAGACACAAGCCCATCAGAAGTAGAAACAAAAAACTCAAATTGAGATAGTACAAAGTATTACTCAAGTACAAGTACAAAGTAGTGGTTCATCAACCCAAAGAAGTCAAATTGTTAATGGCTTCCAAATGGCTTTGGAATTACTATTGCTTTAAAAACATGAGACTCAAGGGCTTATAGGTAGAGTGCACTGTGTTGTAAAAAAAAAAAAAAAAAACAGAAGATGAAAAATCATTAAAAAAAATGTTCAAAATTAAAAGCCTAAAAGTTAATTTTAGTTACTGATTTTCAGTTTATTTGTAATGAAGTTAGTTTGCGCTACAACAGAAGTCTGTTTTAAATAAATTTCTGTCTGGTCAAAGATGGTTTTTGTGTTGAAGTTTGCCTCCTGCTTTAACCACTCCGGGCCAGCTTCCCCACAGAGCTGCTCCTCATTTCAGTCTCTGCCGCAAGTGACTGGAACCACCTTCAACAGACTTTAAAGCTTAGTTCGTTTTTACCTCTGTCGACTTTTAAAAATCCATCCATATTTTACAGGATCATTGCACATGCTTTTAACACTTTTATATTTTTAATCTGCAAATGTTTCACTGTCTCATGTTTCTCTTCACTTTTTCATGTTCTGACTGATGTGTGAGTGTTCTGCTTGTGCTGTTTTATTCTGCCTCCTGGCCAGGTCATCAACGCAAACGAGTGAAAATAAAGTAATACGTATAGCTGAGATATAGTTTTATTACCGCACTAATTTATTTATGGGTCAGTGACTTGATGTGTGTCCAATTGCAATTTCTTCAGTTAAAAACGTTCAAATTTCATAATAATTCCACACATCTCTGTAGGATCTCTGACCTCCATGGAACCACATAATTTTTTCACAAATGCTTTTCTGCATTATTCTGCTTGCTTTTTGTCCTTAAAGTGTCAAATGTTCATGTGGTGCGATTTTGAAACTTCTTTAAAATGATTCTAAATCTAATCACATTTATTTTCTTCCTTTTTGTCATATTTTCTGAAGTGTTTTTACTCCCACATGAAATTTCATCTTTCTTGAATAAATATTTAAATAATAAATATAATGTTCAAACACATATTGTCCGAGTGTGTCCTTTTTTCAAATCTCAATATCATGTTTATATGACTCAGAACTGTTTTAGAAAATAAAACTATTTTAAGGTTATTCTCGATTGCATCACATTATATTTTTAAAGGCCGTAGCCAATTCATGTACATTAAAAAAAACACACAAAAAGGCTTCATATAAAAATCAAACACAGATTTATGCTCCTGAAATTGTAAATATTTGACACAATTTTTTGCTATTTTTGCTACTTATTTAGAATGTATTATTACCATTTATATTTTTTCTTTGTTATGTTTCTGCTTTTTTGCTTCTGTTTTTGTCTTTCTTTGTTGTATCCAAATCATTTCCCTTGTGGATCAATAGTTTGTCTAAGTCTAAGCACTGTTCCACTGTACATTACTACACTGTACATTACTCAAGTAGAAGTAAAAGTAAAAGTGACTTGAAGACAAACACACACAGACACTTAGTAGACACTTGTCATGGCAGTGTGTTGTAACTTTGATATCATGACTTTCATATATCATGCTTTCATAGAGCGCTTGTGTTGACAGCAGCATCCATCACAGAGCAGTGTGAGGCGGACACATGTGCAGGCCGGACGCACAACTCCGGCTCTCAGGTCACACGAACAGTCAAGGATGAGCAGAGACAAACCCGTGTTCAGTGGTTTTATGACGTTCGGACATTCCCGTGCTTTATGTGTTCTCAGAAAGGCGTCGTAGTTTGTCTGAAATTCACTATAAAGAAAGTCTCATCTCAGCTCATCTCTGACTATACGTTGCTCTTCAGACATGTTCAGAGGAGAGCAGTGTCTGTCTAATGCATGAGTGTTGACACAAAACTCAAATTTCAAACTCGATTTTGATTTGAAACGCTCAATACTGATTTCAATATCACAATGACAATTAAAAACACTCAGACAATAGTATGTTGTTTTCATCAAAATGCATTTCTCGTTTCTTTTGTCATTTTATCACAAGTGTTTTTGATTGTGTCTTGTTGATCATCAGTGGTGCAGTCTCTTTTTGGGTTTGTCTATGGCTATTGTTTATTAGGGATCCAGATTTTTCAGTTACTTTGAATTGAAGTACTGCTGTACCCAATTTACTTAAAACACAAAACTGAAAAAATAGACTTAATGTATGTATCTGTGTAGGTTTAATAATAATAATACCTTTGTTTAATAAGTTCAAATTATGCAAGGCAAAAAATGGTCTAATTATATCAAAAAATAAACCCAACCAGGAATCAAAATCTTGAATTAATATCTGATCAGGCATTGATATTCAGTATAATGGAATAAGAAACATATTGACAGTGAATAGATGTGATGCTGGGGGGAGACTCAGAGTTCCAATCCAAAATGGTCACCCAGCTCATTTAGAACTCCCCTCCCCCTTAATTAAAGATGAAGTAGTCAGACAGAAGGATGAATGAGAGACATGGGTGGGACAAAGGGGGTCGAGAGAGCTGACACATATGATGTTGTCGGGATAGGCCATATAAATAGGGCTTCTGGGTAATTGTGGTTGTGTTGTGTGGTTGAGATAAGCTGTGTTTGGCTGGAGAAGAGGTTGAGGTGTTGTCCAGCTCTTGAATCTCAGTTAGGCTACGATTACACAGAGCCGGGTTTGTTGAGAGATTAATATTTCCCTCCTTCCGTTTTCCAAAATAACATCGTGCACATAGCATCATTTTCAAAAAAGTTTTCAGTTACATCAGCCCACATAAATACACCACTGAGCTCCATCCTAACTACGCCAAGCCTATGGCAGCAGTGCAGGGAGAAGGAGAACGCTCTGCAGCCCAATCACAAACCTACAAAGTGCCGGAAACTCTGTTTATCTCACTTTACATGTAAACACAAAACCGTAGTTTTCCAGAATCTCCATTCTAGCCTGAGATTTTAGAAAGATTCGTTTTCAGAGGCTAATTCGCTGTTTGCTGTAAAAGATGAGTACAAACAAAGGGAAATGTCTCCATTTTAAAAAATACCTGTGTACATGTAAACAGGGCCTTAATCATATTAACTCCATTTATAGAATGTAGAACTAAAGAGCTTTGCTAGAGTCTGGAGTTCTAACACAGAGTGATATATTGTCCATTCAAGTCCAGTCTGACTGCTTCAGTTGTAGGGAGTATTATACCTTTGATGACATGGGCCAAAATAAGAAACATTGAGCTGGCAGTGAGTGCCCTTGGTATAGCATAGCAGTACTATTTCTACAGCACTGTACTTTTTACTATTGTCCACTGAGATGCATTACTGTTCATTCTGCAGCGTGGCCACAAAGAGATTTTAGATGTTCCATCCCAAACTCTACTGAAGGTCCAGGACTCTTCACCTAAAAACCTACACAGCTGTAAAAACAACTGCAAACAATCCTTCATCCCTCCACCAGATGAGCTCCACCCACTGCTGCTCACTTTTACTGTGATGTGCTTTTTAAAATGTGTTTTTGTATGGCTCTTATGAAGAATGTCCTGCTTTGTCAGAGAAAAAAATGTCACAGAAAAAAATTCTGTCACCTGCTGCTTTCTCTTTCATACAGGCTGATGCACTTTTCCCATAGTGGGGCAAGTGCACGAGCCTTCAGCACACTACTGGAGAGTCTCTGCTTTGTGAAATAAGTCTGATGTGTCTCTGCAGCGAGGGCCCAGCTGGTGTCCTCTGTCCCGGGTTCACACAGGGAGACAGAGGAGAGTGAGGTACAGAGCAGGGAATCTCCATGTGTGCGCTTGTATCAATAGTTTAGTTGTGTCTAGGTGTATGTGTGCCCGTATGTGTGTGTCTGGGGGTAAATGTCAGTAGAGATAAACATTTGTGTGTGTATGTGTGTATGTGTGTGTGTGTGTGTTGTTTTTTCACACTGTGGAGCCTGTGGTGATGTGTGGACCTGATGGATCAGCCTGACGTCCTCCTCCTGCCCTCTGCTGTGCTGCTCTGTCACGGAAAGGTCTGTGTGAAAGCTAAAGTGGGGTTTACTCACAAAGTACAAGCAACGCAAAGAGAGTGGCTGGATCAATATTTTATTTACAAATAATACTATGAAAAGGCTGAGGAGGCTAACGGTTCTGCTGCTGCGGTGGCTTCTCAGACTACTCATCACATAGATACAGTAACACATTTATTTAGGTTTATCTTGACAAGAACAAAACTTCAATATGTATTTCAGCTGTGGGAACTGAACCGACAATCTCTGTGTTACCATAATGTAAGATTAGATTTATTTATAATCATTTTTTATCTAACATGGTGTTTCAAACAGCCACCACAATCCAATGCAGCAGCAGATGAAGCAAAAGTCTTTCAAAACTGGCCACTAAAAGTATTTCCTCTTGAAGGTTTTGTCACATTTAATGCCACATTTGGTGTAAAAAGTCTGTAGCATCTCTGTAACATCACTAGTCCATTACACAGGCCTGTTTTAAGCTAACATGCTAATAATGACGGACAAACATAGATCATATTTATTGATTTAAATGTGTCTGGTGCAGTGAAATTACCTGTAACAAATGAAAGTGAAAGTACAGTTAATTGCGTTTTCACTGACAATATTTCAAAAATGTTCATGGCTTAAAGTGAATTTTCCATGACTTTACGGCTCCTACATGTGAAGAATTTAATTTTACTTTTAGAGCTAAATATGAAACATGAACCTTTTTCCACTGACCTTATGGTTTTATAGTTTTTTTTTAACATACTGTCAGTGCATTTATTGCTGTCTCTTTTAAACCAAAGACCTTACTGTGTATTGTCCTGCAGTGTTTCCCACAGAACCTTTGTTAGTCCAGGTGGGTGGGGGGTTCGCTGGGATCAGAGACATGTGAAAATAATCAGAAATAATCAGAATATCCTAATGAACTTAACAGAACGCTGTAGTTGCATGAAAGAAAAATTAAAATTCCATGACTTTTCCAGACTTGGAAAATGACATTTTCGATTTCCATGACTTTCCAGGATTTCCATGACTGTGGAAACTCTGCATAATTGTGATTAAAAACCTCTTTTGTCTGCCTCTGGTGTTTCGGCCAAAAGAGTCCTCGGGAAGCCGGAGTAACTTAAGGAGGTTCTGGGGCAGGCAACCATGTTTTTAGGAGGAGGGAAGTCCAATATTTTAGCTTGTTTAATATACTGTATTCTACAATCTGACACTGTTACATTAACATTTATTTTGTATTAGATTTAACTGGATAAATGACTGATCACTTTTTGCTACTGATAAGTTTTTAAATCTCAAAATGATCACCTGTACTCACCTGAGCTACTAAGTAAGTTTACCATGTAAGGGGAGGGTTACAGAAGGAGTTGTTCCAGGTGGAAGGTGCTGTGTGTTTGTGCAGGTTTCTGTCATGCTGTTTTAACTGTATCTTTTGCAAATCTTTTTCTCTTTGTAATGGAGTAAGTAAATGCACTTGGGGTCCGCACTATAAAATCGGCTCAGCTCTACCGTTTCTTCCGTAAGGTTGCTATCCGAGCTATTACAATCTCCAAAGTACATAGCTAGCTACTTTTGCGGTCTCCATGGATACAGGAAAAACAAACATCTTGTTTCACAAAATCCATCAGCCCCTTGTGTCGTTTGAACTGCACTTGCTGCACTTCTTAGTTCGTTAAAATCCCATGATATGCTGTTAAAAACTGATCTTAAAACACAAAAAGTTTTAAAAACTGCTCATCCACGAACCCACAAGAGCAGCTCACCACACCGTGCCATGAGAGCGGATATTATGCAAATATGTTTACTTTACAAAAAAAAAAAAAAAACAGTCCATAACCCTAACCTTAACCATAGGCCCTCTGCTGGCAACAAAAGTGAATTGTCTAGTTCTACAATATGGGGTTACAGATATCCCCATAGACACAAGGTCAGATCTGTGGAGAGGCGAGGCTGCTCAGTAAGAGTGTCAGTTTTCACGGCCAGAGAATAAAAACACCTATAGTTAGTTACATTAGCCACGTTTACATTATGTTTTTTAACTCCAAATGAATTGTTCTGAATTAAATAGTTTTAAATTAAAATATTCTCCTTCTTACATGGAAATAATAAATCCGAATTGAGGTTTCCATGGAAAACATGTTAAATCGATTTTATTTGATGGGGCTCAGTGTCTGGGAGTGGGGAAGGGTTCTGTTTGGACAGCAGGGGGCGCAAAAACACACACTTCAGCTGCTAGCGACTTGTCTATCATCTCGATTTATTGTTACGCCATGGACACAAACTTTTTTTGCAGTCTTTCCAATGATCCACTCTTTTCCACTCTTATTAAAAAAAGAAGATTAAACGTTTACATGATCAAGGAATAAATTAATTTGGCTTTAAAATCAGAATAAACCACCCATTTACTTCAGAATATAGTTTAATTCCAAATCATGTGCACCTTCAGCATAAACAATAAATGATCAGTGCAACCAAGTAAAACCAAAGTAAAGAACAGTAGCACGTTACTGCAAATATTAAGGTGCTGTGGACCTCAGCAGTGCAGGGGATGAGACCAGGCCAACCCATGAGATCAGCTGCAGACTGGTGGATAAGACTCTTAGTCCTGATGGAGCCGTGACCTTAATACTGTGCTCAGGATGTGGCCTATTGCTCCACAGAAGCGTCTCAACAAGCACAGGAACTCAAATGACGTTCCAGTGCCATTTGTACAAGGACAGACGTGACAAATACACTGCAAATTTCTCAGATCTAGCCAAGATTTTCAGACATATCAGGTTTTTCATCTTGTTTTCAGATTAATTCTCTACTTACTAGTTCTGAATTGGATGTATAATCTTAAAAAAATGCCACAATCATGACAAAAGACTTAAAACTTTCTTAATTCATCTTAACTTGGCTAGATTTATTATGATTTGAGTACATTTCACTTGATACGTAAAATGATCTGCCAGTGGAACGAGACTTTTTGTACTTAAAATATGAAAACGCATCTTACCACACTTAAGATAAGAAAAACAACAGCTTTTTGCACTTAAAATAAGAAACAAAATCAATTTCCTGCTTGAGTTAAGAAAAAACATTAATCGGTCGATCATTTTACCTGTCAAGTTGAATTTACTCAAAGTCAAATGTTTATAATTTAAGTCATTTTAATTGAGTTAGATATTGTTTTTTTCCACTGTATATTTATACTTACATGGCTCAACTAGTCAGAAAATCTTAAATTCAGGCAATACATGTTTAAAAGGAGCTATAATTCATTTCCCATAGTTTTCCTGACTACGAACTACTATCACATCAGACTGGTTTAAGTACAAATATCTATAATTTTGCAACTTTGAATTTATTATCAGACCATTCATACTCATTATAAACTGGTTTCAATGTATGTTTATCTAGAATTGAGCGAAATTTAAGGCATTTTATCGAGAATTTGTCATCTGAAAAGTTATTATCAGCCATGAACACTAATCCTAAACTGGTTTTAAGTCTGTTTATCTCAAACTTTGCATCTATAAACCTACTTCAGTCCATGAACACTCACCAGAGACTGATTCATTCTAGTCTAGAGGGAGTTTATTTGAAGAGAACTTGTCCAGTAAAATTATTTTGCTGCAAGGACAGATCATTTCACTACTTTTAGGTGATTTTCTGATAGATTTAACTATTTAGATCTTAAATTTTGTCCAAGTGATAAGGCAGTTTAGAATCTTTGTAAGTCTGATACATTTGCATGAGTTAGGGACTGTATCAAAAAAATGTATTCTACGTTTTTGACTTTTATGGGGTGTTAACTGCTAACGTAACATATTTAGTTCACCGTGTTACCTTTTATTGTTTTGAAAATGCTATATTCTTTCTCCCTCCAGAGTGAAATCACAACACATTTCTGTTTCTTTAACTTTTCTTCACAAACACTGATGTAAAACTCTGAGCATTCTTGTTTTTCCCAATGTGCCCAGGCATCCTGAGTCAGAATGCACTTATGTAATCAGAGGATAATTTGTACAATTATTATGGGAAATTATAACTTTTTCTCTCCAGATGCATTTTTACAGTGAGTATCTCCTCTCAGATTTTTGGAGTTCACAGCTGCAGCCCTCTCAGTCTGTGGACTCCAATCAGACTCTGGGCCCACAGCGTCGACCATCTGAAGTGAAAATACAGGTCTGCATCGACGGAGGGCACGCAATTAAACAACCCTGCATTCGGTTATGCTTCCGACTCGGAACTCGAATATGACGTCACATCTGAGCTTAAACCAAATCAAACGCAGCATAAGCTCGGACACGGCATCATATCCGAGGTCCGAGTCATAATCAAACGCAGGGTAAATACAACAAGCGGCGATGCTTCAGTCCCAACTTCTGCTGGCTGGTGTCAGAGCTAAAGTGAACCAGTGACCCCATGTGTTCTGAGATTTTAACAATCATTCTGCTCCTTTGTTTGTTTTCTTGTTTTGGTTTAGTTGGTTTACGGTTTGGTTTTGTATCGTTTCATTTTAGAGTTACATTTTTACATTAGGTCTATTGCATCAAAACAAAGGTGATCTGAATAGTTACTGTCCCTGGGCTTTTAGTTTTAATTTGATTCCCTGGTCGTACTTGAGAGGGTTTAGCTTGTACCTTTTAGTTTGCACTTTGGCATTTTCAGTTATTTGGATATGATAGTACTTTCCATTCTGTTCTGGGTGGGGATTTTTATCACTTAATTCTGTTACAAGACTTGTTCCTCTGCCCAGGAGCTGCAAGGTTTTATTCTGGTTTTAGTAGCGTATTCATAAATATTTTTTATTGTTTTAAACACCGCCTGGTTTTTATAAAATAGATCATTTTAAAATTTGTATTTGCTCCTTTCGCCTTTTAATACATTTGATTTACATATTTTAAAGTCACATCTCTGTCCTCTTATTACAAACTTTCCTGTGGCCTTGAGTTTTTAATAACATTGTATTTCAGTATTTTAAGCAGTGCTTATTGAAAAGTTTACCTTAGGTCAGAGAAGCTTTAACCATGTTCTAGTTGTTTCCACTCAACATTTACTCACCCAAGGTTGTATCCGGGTCGTACTTGAGAGGGTTTAGCTTGTACCTTTTAGTTTGCACTTTGGCATTTTCAGTTATTTGGATATGATAGTACTTTCCATTCTGTTCTGGGTGGGGATTTTTATCACTTAATTCTGTTACAAGACTTGTTCCTCTGCCCAGGAGCTGCAAGGTTTTATTCTGGTTTTAGTAGCGTATTCATAAATATTTTTTATTGTTTTAAACACCGCCTGGTTTTTATAAAATAGATCATTTTAAAATTTGTATTTGCTCCTTTCGCCTTTTAATACATTTGATTTACATATTTTAAAGTCACATCTCTGTCCTCTTATTACAAACTTTCCTGTGGCCTTGAGTTTTTAATAACATTGTATTTCAGTATTTTAAGCAGTGCTTATTGAAAAGTTTACCTTAGGTCACAGAAGCTTTAACCATGTTCTAGTTGTTTCCACTCAACATTTACTCACCCAAGGTTGTATCTGCAGTGATTTGTGCATGTTTGAGTCATCTGAGTACTTAGTATTTGAGTCTAACCTGACTCAAGTACTGAGTCAGGTTAGACTGTTTCTTTTACTAGAACACAGTTGGGATCATTACATATAAGACTTTTGTAACAGCTTTCACATTCATTTTGCCAGTTTTTACTTTATTTTAGATTTAAAATTTTACTTGTTTACTGGTTGAAAATTCGTGATATCACACTAGATAATTACATACTCAGTTAGTACTTACTAAAACTAATGCTCACAGAAATTATACAAATATAAGAAAACACATTTATTTTGTTGGATGTTTAAAGTAGCAGAACAAATATGTTTCCTGCGTGTAAATTGTGACAAACATTTGGATAGAATTCTCCCAAGTGTGATTTCATCAATATGTTCTTCTTCTTATAAATTGTATAATATAAATTGTTCAGTAGTTGTATT
>JACN01152988.1:0-15979 GCA_000787155.1 Scartelaos histophorus | reverse complement strand
GAAATACAATCAAATCATCAGACAATCTGCGGAGAACAGCATAAAGCCTAAATAAATAACCAATCAAGTTAATTACATGCCGGAATATTGGTAAAAAGTGGCACATATAAATAGAGACGTGTCGTACTGAAGGGAAGTTAGAATAGGTGGTGAACCCTGTGTCAGTGTGGACTCTTTAGCGTGTCAGGAAAGAGAACGTATCTAAACCATTCCACAGTATGGAGGTAACAATGCCTTCATCAGCACGGGGTGTCTGTTTACAGTGACCACGTTTACATGATGTTTTTAATTCTGAATTAAATTATTCTGAATGAAATAGAGTTTACATGGAAATAATAATTCCCAATTAAGGTTTACAAGGAAAACCCATTAAATCGGCTTTATTTAATGGGGGTGGGGAAGGGTTCTGATTGGACAGGGACACAAATGTAATGTAACACACATCAGCTGCTACAGACGTTTTGCTTTTTCTTTCCATTTTTGCTGTTTTCTGCTCCAGGTGCCTTTTTGCAAAGAAGGTCGACCCAACGCGCATGTACTGAATGACTGAAATGATTGTTTAAGCAGAATAAACGTTAACATGGTTGTGGAATAAATTAAATTGACTTTAAAATCTGAATAAACCACCCACTTAAATCAGAATAAAGTTTAATTCTGAACAAGTTTAATTTAAAATAATCATTAAGAAGAAAGTGTTTACACTTCATGCATTTTTATTATTAACAGTGCAACTGTAACATAGTCATCGGTGTGTATATAGTGTTCTTATAGCACTGTCTATACTGTTCTAACCATTTTAAGTGACTTTTGTGTCTGCAGGACTGTTCTGATTACAGCGAGGTATCTCCAATACAAACACCTGGCTGCAGGGGCGGAGTTTGAAATGTGGATACCTGTTGGACCAATCACACTGCTCCTTAATGCCTCCAGACTCCGCCCCTCCTCCCCCTCTCCTGGGGCTTAAACACTGGTGGAGGTGAAGAGGAAAAGGCTGCAGAGGCTGGGGCTTCTGCTGCTGTGGTGGAGATGATGGACGGAGAGAGAGTACAGTTACTGTATGTAAGTATGTCTGCTCCTGCTCTCGCCCCAGCTGCTCTGGGTGAAGGATGGGCCAAATGCCGAGAGTAAATTTCCTCCATGAGTGATCACCGTTAAGGTTAGGGTTAAGGTTCACTTTATTGATGTGCGTCCTTAAGTGCAGTACTCTATGGATGACTCTTTCACCCGTTCACCTCATCCTCCTCCTACATTTCCACTCAGCCACTTCACTCTAACCTGGTATTTGCTTTCTCCAAACTACGGCCTTGTGAACCTCAGCATGGAGAAAGACCGGAGTAGTATGTGCGTTTGTTGCTAAGAGCCACCTCCACATTCAGAAGTGAGTCCCATGTGTGAGAAAGATAAACACCCCTTTACCTTGGCTCACACATGGGACTCACTTCTCCAGAGAGCAGCTCCTCACAATAGGCATGTTCAGTGTGACAGAGCTACACCTGGAACAACTGCTGATAAACATGTGTTTTATTAGAAGAAAGCACAATGTTTCTATATAAGAAGGCACTGTCACAGAGCAGATCCCATAGGTCCCTGCCCTACCTCCTAAGCAGAACAGTAAAGATGGGGGTGGGTTAGGGTTAGAGCCAACAGCACAAGTGTGTGTCCCACACCAGTGCCTCCTCTTTAAGAACATGCATACAGCTGATAGCACTGAGAGTACTTCATATGAGTGAATATGAACCTTCCCCTGCAGATGGCACAAGTACAGCTGTACAGATCTGTAAATGTAAAGATCAGACACCTGTGATTATTCACCGTTCTGTTCTGATGTTCTAATTCTCCAGATAATCACATGTGTTCACCTCTCTTCTCTCCATGATTGTCTGATGATTTGATTGTATTTCCATAATCGTCAGGTAGGACAGACCTGCAGTGGGTCTGTCCCACCTGACGATCGAGCAGTGGGACAGACTCAAGGACTGGTAACAAATCTGCTCCTGCATTTGAAGAATCAGTCAAATATTTTGGGATGGTACTTGGCTTTAATTTTTTGGCAAACTTTACAATAACCAAATATTGTTTTCATCCTTCATAGAGTCACATGAGCATGACAAAACATGTAATACACTACTACACAGACTATAATACACTACTACACAGACTGTAATACACTGTAATACACTACTACACAGACTGTAATACACCTACTACACAGACTGTAATACACCTACTACACAGACTGTAATACACCTACTACACAGACTGTAATACACCTACTACACAGACTGTAATACACCTACTACACAGACTGTAATACACCTACTACACAGACTGTAATACACCTACTACACAGACTGTAATACACCTACTACACAGACTGTAATACACCTACTACACAGACTGTAATACACCTACTACACAGACTGTAATACACCTACTACACAGACTGTAATACACCTACTACACAGACTGTAATACACCTACTACACAGACTGTAATACACCTACTACACAGACTGTAATACACCTACTACACAGACTGTAATACACCTACTACACAGACTGTAATACACCTACTACACAGACTGTAATACACTGTAATACACTGTAATACACTACTACACAGACTGTAATACACCTACTACACAAACTGTAATACACTTTAAATGTCTTATAATGATAAGAACTGGAATGTTTCTTTTCCTTTCGCCATGAGGACTTTTAAAGTGACCTTTGAATGTCCTTGTGGCGGCTCGCCCATTGTGACTATGAGTGTTGAACAGTGTGACCAGCCCAGAGCACATGTTTAACACACAGGTTTTTCTTTTAAACGCAAAACACAAACAGAACAAACACCTTGTGATGTCATATGGTAACGCCTGAAGTGTCAACTGTGTTTTTAAACTTCACTTTCACTAGAATCATTTGAAAATTTTAAGTTCTGCCCACCTCTACTGAATGAAAGGTAAAAGGAGCTGTTAACTTGAACACTGCCACTACATGACATCACAAGGTGGAACTAAGCTATTAGGGTTACTCCAACGTGTGAATGAAAACACAACTCCAGGTGTGTTTTTGTTGAGGTTACACCATTATATCATGGTTTAAAAGCTCACTTACTTCAGTTACACATAATATAAGACCTTAAACAGATAGATCTATACATTGTAAGTCCATTTACGTTGGCGTGAATAGCTACATGTTAAACCTCCTTCCTCTGTGGAGCAGAGAGCTATTAAAAACCTCTTTATTTCACATAATGCCCACTTCTCCACTGCTCCTGACCTATATCCCACCCAGCCACCCATCCACAACCACCAACCCACCCACACTACTCACCCAAATGTGCAGATAATTCCTCATTTTACCCTCCATCTCTCCCTTCTCTCAGTGCACTAGCTGTAGCGCACCAGAGGGACCTGCTATGGGCGCATACATCAAATCTTTCAAAGTATAGATTTTTTAATATCTCGCTACAGCAGGCAAGATAAAAAGACCTTAACTGTATATTCGTGCACGTCTATGAGGATTTGGTTTGGTTGATGCTAAGTGCAATTTGAAGGGATTATTAAAATGGACGACCTCATAGAGTTAACCAGGCGTGGAAATGTGAATGGCTCCACTGGGGGTAGTTTAGCGTGTGGGTTTCTTAATGAAGATTTGGATAAAGATTGAGCGAGCAGGTTATGGGCTCGTCATATGTTTCGACTTGTGCGGCTGTGCTTGTTCTCATTAAAATGCGCATGACTGAACAGACCATTCATTTCACTAAAACATAACAGGATTATATTTATAGACAGAAAATGTACTTTTTTGGAGCTTTCTACCATAATATAATGTTTTGGATTTGTTTTGATTCATTATTTTTATTTAGTGTCAAGAGAAAAACAATAATTATACACATACTACTCAAGTCATACACACATTTTTCATAAAGGATGGATGTGGTTTCTTATGTACATTAGGATGGTCCAAACTATTTTTATTTAGATTCTCCAGATTAGAACCCTGCATTTGGTTCAATATCTGGAATATTTGGGTCAAAATTTTATGCAAATTCATTCATTTTTTAAACCATTTTGAAAACTGCCTTATACTTTAACATAGCAAACCAATTAAATAAGGTGCATTTGAATAATTTGAATCATTTTATTCTGCAAACACAATCTGAAACTTGCATAAAAATGACTTAAAAGTCCATAAAAAGTTACTTGAAAATCCAAAATGAGTCAATTTCCAGGAAACTTCATGCAGCTTGAGCAACCTCTAAAACTTCTCCTTTCCACCCCAAACTTCTTCCTAAATTATTTTTTGGACGCTAAGACTTAATGCAAATCAAGGTTTTTACCATGCTTTGATGGACCATCCTAATGTACCCTGATCATGGAACTTTACAAATATTTACATGTAGAAAAAAATGGTTGCACAAGTTAATCATACTGATAAAGAAGGCACAGACGTTTGTCATTTATGATCGTATCAAAATAAGCAAAATGAGAATGAAGAATGTCAGGATTTATTTACGTTCCCTCATTAAAAACGTTCCCTCATTAAAAACCTGCCTGAAGACGCTATAGATATCATCCATACATGTTTCAGTTATCTAGGCTCCTATTTTGTCCTTAAATATTTGTATGAACTCACTCATGTTCCTCTGTTTTTTATTCCACCTTCAGAAAGCTCATGTAAGGAGTAGCCTGAAAAGTGAATGTGTCTCCAACAGAGGTGTTAATCTGTGGAACAGTCTGAACTAAACATTAAAAGGTTCTAAAACAATTTACACATTAAACAAAAATAGCAAATATATAGAGAAATGCAGAGAAATAAAATAAAAATAAATCGAGTAGTTTACCTTATGAAACTTAAGCATCAATTATAAAAAGTGTCTGTATATTCCAATACTGATGTGTACATGGATCAGTGTGTGTATATATGAACATCCATGTGTATTGGTTTGTGTGTCTGTATTGTGTATGTGTGTATACCAAAAGTATTAAGCAGGTATTCTTTCCAGCACTCATAAAAGATGAGTTTTGTTTCTTTTTTCTGTAAATAGTTCTGCCATCTTGTATCCTGTTCTAAACGTTAGTGTTAGAGTTTTCACAAAATAAGTGTGAAATTTCTAAACCCCTTCGGTCGATAGAATAGCTTTAGTGATGACTTTAATGAAGTCTAATTTCTGTGTTAAATCACTGTAATATGATTAACTAACTAACTGATTAACTAATTAATTTGTCTGCAAATTAATTCCTGTTCCTAATATATAAGTCAGCTCCAAATGCACTACTATAATGCTAGCCTCGATGAGCTTGATTTGACTTAAGGTGAACACTATAGGTGACCTCACACTCTTTTAATCCACTTCTTTATACAGACTATGAGTGAGATATACACTGATTGTGTGTATCATTAAATGTTTTAATATGTTGTTTTTGGTGAATATATAATTTTCAAAACAATAAAAGGTGACATAAATATATTAGCAGTTAATACCCCTAGAAGTGTATTTAATGAAGATTGTGATAAATATGAATAGTGCGGGTGATGCTCTTGTGGTTGGACATGTGTGCACTTGGTAGTTTTAATTAAACAGAAAACCGCAGGGGGCCAGAGCCACTGACCAGTATCAGATGGTGGATTTGGAGTTCTTGGTGCTCTTAATCAAAAACAGCTGGTGTTTTTTGGGATAATAAAAATGCCACAAAGAGACAACGGTTTCACCAAAATAACAGTTCCACCAAAATAACAGAAAAAGCAGCCATTTAGTTGTTTTTACTGCTCAAAGTTACCTTGAAAACATGTATTTTTATTCGGAGCAGGGTCACCTCTTCACAGATCTGACCTGTAACTTCACCCTGTGATGAAATATTTCAAATTGAATAAAAGCAAAATGGATAAGTTTAATGGCACACTGTGGAACATTCCAGGCAAAGCAATGACGTCTATATGGTGATGAGGATGTGGCGTATATTCTGCTAAAAGTTCTTTTATTATTTTGGAAATGCTATATTCACCCAAAGCATCCTATTCACACGCTCTGAACACACTTTGCTCTCAGTGCTCACCCACTCCCCCTTCAGAGAGCTTGCATTATGTATCATGGTTTTGTATATTTATGCAGAGCTGTCATGTGGGAGCGTGGGTGATGAAGGCTTGTGGGCGGAGCCTTGTACAGAATCTTACTTTTAACCCTAAGCAGGCCTTGAGAGAGATTGCTAGATTACTGAAACATGCATGGATGACATTTAAAAAGGCATGTTTCTGATAAGTGAAAAAGGTACATGGTAAAAAGCTCCAAGAATTGAGTTTGCCTAATACCCCATTTTTAAAGGCCCAGACCCAGTTTTTTCTTCACAGACTAATAATTAAGAATTACTCAACAACTCCAGGTCTGTTTTTGAGCAGGTAAGAACAATCTAACATGAAGGCCGCCACACACTACAGGAGATTTTGTCTGCGATTTCTTCTCCGCGAGTTCATGGAGACGTGACCTGACTTTGTGTCTTTGTTTGAGATTTTGTAAACTCTGTGCTCCTCATGTGTGGTGTCAGTGTCAGTTTGTAACCACCAAACATCAGCGACACTACAGGAACAGCCAGTAAAACAGAGCGTCAGGGGCAGAGGAGAGACGGACACAGAGATGCAAGATACAAACTTGGGATATAGAGAAAAAAAAACACTTTATTACTCACCTCTCCTAAAATGGTGAATTTAAACTCTATTCAGAAATTGTCCTCCACAAACAAAGACATCCAGACCACAAAACCGTGCAGTTAATCCAGTTTGAGGTGTTCTTTAAAAGTAAAAAGGTGAGCTAGTTCCTCACGTGTGTCATCATCTGTATCTGAAATATTGCTCCACATTTCATGAATAATAATACCTGAGTTTGACTTGTATCTAAAGTGGAAGTGCAGAGCTCTGATCTTTGAACAGTCTCAGAGCGAGTGGTTTTACTGTAGACAGGAAACAGCTGACGCCATCACGCTCACAACTTTATATCCTGTGGTCCGCAGACAGATCCCACTGCAGTCTTTGTGCTTGGAGATTTTAACTCTCATAAGTTTCTCCTTGTGTCTGTAGTGTGTGCTTTTAATCACAAGTTTAAAAATGGAAAAGTCCTGTGTTGTGTGGTGGCCTTTACAGCTCACAAGTCTGTTTTGTGTAATATAGAACCTTTAAGGTCAAATCCTACATATAATCTCCACTCTTCACTCTTCTCTCCTTCCTCTCTTGTGTCAGTCTGAGTTTCTGTGACTGAGTTTGAGCTGTGACCCTTTGCCTCGGCGCCTTCACCTCTCTCCAAACATAAACCTGATTTACTGTATCGCCGTGGAGACGATTACTCTGAGTGTAATAGGGTAATTCTGAGCACCGGAGGGAGGCTAACGAGCCATGTGCTAATTAGCGCTGGCATTTGGTTCAGCGGCAGACTCGTGAAAGGTGAGGGCAAAGGTTGAGTGGGAGGGGCGGCCATTTTGGCGAGGTCGCTGTTCTCCGCGTCGCAGAGATACCGGGGTCGTACAGGGGTCACGCAGGGGTCAAGGAGAAAGACAGAGAGTTTCAAAGGAACATTTTTTAGAAAACGTGACAGAGTTACAGAGTCAGATGGTTCGGGGATAATTAGGATCAGTTCTTTCTGAATGATGATGAGTCCAAAACAGCTCAAATGAATTCTAATAGCTTTGTGCTTAAAGAGGTGATATCCCACTAATGAAACTCCTGCACATCACATCAGGTTTGTCAAGCTGCTGTGTACAGCTGTGTATTATGTTTTTGTATATTTATAGAGGATGGGCTTTATTCACACCTATATCACAAAGCAATTACAACTTCTGGTGTAGTTCACTGGGTTCTACCAACTGTGATATGTACGGTTGGTTGTAATTGTTGATTTGCTGAACATAACAGAACGGTACATGTAAAAGTCATAACATGTAAAAAACTGGGCCATTTTCTAATTTTTCCTAGATTTTGTCAGACTTACTACCACAAGCAGTTTTGTGACGCAGTGTGAATCACGCAGGTATAAGAGGCAGGCAGGCGTGGGAAGGATGAAGCCCGTCAGCAATGTGTAAAGCAGATAATTGTAAAACATAAAAATGTAAAAGTGTAATTAGAAAATAAAATAAAATTGAAGGTGCAAGAAAAAAAAAATTGTTACAACTTTCAATAGCCTATTAAACAGGCTAAATTAATACTCAAACGCACATGGTCTAGAAATAAACCTCTAAATAAATAACGCAGTGCTCAGTATATGTCAGCATCAGCCGCACTATCAGCTTGATTATTGCCATCTCACTTCTCGGTCTGCAGTCATCTTGGCTCCTTTGTCTCTTTGTTTGTGTGTCTTGGGTGAACACGCCCTCTGAGTGATTCACACACCTGCTGCACAGCGGAGTTAAACCTCCATTTAATGTCCTCAGAGGACACGGTTTTGTGTGTCTGTGTGTAATCATTCACACAAACGGCCCGGCAATAGAATGTCTGGAGAAGAGCCCTGTTGTGTGGCATTGTGTGTGTGAATATGGCTTATTTTTGGCAGTTGCCAGAGCGACAACCGCCTTTCCCGTCATGAATGAACAGTTGGTGTGAACACGTTTCTCTGTGCAGCCTTCAAAGATGAGGACACAGCAGCACAGTGGAGCTCTGGTCCTGTCCGACTCTGAGCTGCCCGGCTGAGGGAGGCGTTAGACTAAGAAACTTGTAATGTTACTGTGAGTGAGGTCATCTCTCCAGAGCTGTAACTTTGTCAGGTGATGTCACCTGCTTGTCTCTGTGGTGATACATGCATTTAATGATAAACTGTGGAACATTCCAGGTCAAGCTATAACACACAGCACTGGACCCTCTCACGGAAAAAGTTTCACAGTGCACCTTTAAGTGAAATAGACAAACTGACAATAATAATGCTCAAGATGACTTTTCTCTATTCAAAAGATACAACATACATTTGTATTTCAATTGTTAACTTGTTAATTTCTCATCATTCTGAAACTCATGCATATGTTGTTTTCCACATTTGAGCACGGTGCATTGTGAGTCCGGAGTAGTCGGCTCCTGACTCTTCAAAGTGTGTGAGTGAGACGCCTGAGCGACTGTTTAAACTGTGGAAGAGAAGACGTACACAAGTACAGGGCTGTTTGGAGATGCAGAGTTGAAAGTCCTTTTTTGTTCCTCGCTGCCGCTTGCTAAGTGTTTTCATTGACCTCAAAAGCTCGGCTGCACCCATGGGAGCCCTGTACTCCTCCTCAGCTGCACCCATGGGAGCCCTGCACACCCTTCTAAGCATCAGCACATTGTGTCTCATACACAACAGCACAAATCTGTGAGTGTTGGACCAGTGTTTCTCAACCAGAAGAAAGCAGAGCGACAGAAACATGGAGGACAAAGCATGTTTAAGGGTCCTGTATTATGCAGAATGGATTCTGGTGAGTTTTTAGCCATGTAATAATGTTACACTGCAAAAACGTGACAACAACATTTAAGATATAAACACTTAAATTAGAAAATGACTTAAAATTGGTGAAATAATCTGTCCATGCAGTGAAATCATTTTACTGGACAAGATCTCTTAAAATAAACTCCCTCTAGACTAGAATGCAGCGTCTCAGAACTAGTAAATAGAGAAGAAATCTGCAAACAAGATGAATAACCTGATATAAGTTTGACAATTTTGGCCAGATCTTGGTGTACTTCCTCATAAACACACCTGGAGTTGTATTTTGTTTCATTCACTCATGTTTGAGTAACCCTGCATTATTAATCTGTCTCCAAAACTCAAACAAGTTAACAGCTCCTTTACAATTCTTGGGCTAACCAAGCATTTGAATCATTTGGATAACCGTGACATCATATGGTGGAGCAGAGTTTTTCTGTTCTTTTAATAGAATAATTAAATGTACAAGAAACAAAACACAACTCCAGGTCTTGTTCTGATAAGGAAGTGTAAAATGGGTTTTTTAAGAGATCTATGAAAAACAGGAAAAACAGTCAAAGTTTCTAATTGTACTTCCCGGTTTGACATGAGCAGATGTGACAAGCATCAAGTTGTTTAAAATGTAAATTGTAATTGTAAGTTAAGATCAGATTAATACAAAAACATGACACATTTAAGTTGTTATTTTCTGTCAATTGTCCCTACATTTTGGATGGAATCTTAGTGTGGGCTTTAAAAATCAGGTGCAGAGGATAGAGGCAGGTGCAGAGGACAGGGGCAGGTGCAAAGGCAGGCGCACAGGAGAGGCGATTAGTGCAGTTTAGTGTCCATTAAAAGCCCGAGTGAAGGAGCTCTCCATAAAGCCAGTGAGCTGTAACAGAGCAGGACAAGGACAGTGCACCTGCCCCTGTTCTGAGGCCAGAGTCACTGTTACTGACCCGGAGAAGAACGGCACCTCCAAACTGTATCTACACTATCTGTCTATGTTAAAGTTATAATATACAAAACCGTGTGAGCTTCAAGTCATGTTAGAAAGTTGTTACCACCTCAAAAACACACCTGGAGTAGTGTTTTGTTTCATTCACTTATGTCATGTTATGTACTTATGCTCATTGTACCTTTAGTTCAGTAGAGATCGGCAATTCCAAGGTTTTATCCGAATGATTTTAATGAAGGTGTAAGGAGGTTAAAAACACAGCGGAGCACTTCCTGTGATATCACAAGGTGGAACGGAGTGTTTTCAGCTTGAAAGAAGAACCTAAATATGCAGGGTTTGTGAGTTAACCATGTGTGAATAAAACAAAACGCAACTCCAGGTCTGTTTGTCATGAGGAAACTAGTAGATGCCCTTTAAAATACCCTAAAAACATGCATTTATACTCAGTGAGCTTGCTTCTTCACAGATCTGACCTCTAACTTGGCCTGGTGGTGTTCCTTGTGAGGGACATAGAAAAGTTTAGCATCATAGTGCTGTGGAACATTTCAAACCAAACTACAATATCTCCATGGCAACACGGAGGCAGCAGACCCTCCACCAAAAACGTTACACGCTGCACCATTCAAATTTCTCCGTCAACTTGAATTCATGAGGCTGCCAGATCGTCAGAGGATAAATGACTGTATCATCTCATATTAGGGCAGCTGCTTTGATTTGAATTCCACAGCAAATAGGAGGTGTTTATTGAAATAACAGAATAAAACCAGCCCAAACATGATTAGACATTTAAGAAAAAAACCCAAAAAAAATGGCATTTCAGCACCATGGACAGCGCAGATAGAGCCATGTTCTAATGTTTCCTCTTCAAAAACAGGCCTGGAGTTGTGTTTTGTTTCATTCACACATGTTTGATTAATATTTTATTATTAGTCTGTCTACATTCCCAAAGCTTTATCCTTTCAATGGGATTTTTTTAGTGTTAATACCTGCTCAAATGTGTTTCTATCCTACTTTGTATCGATTAGCATCTGATTTTCGTCCATTTGCCCTAAAGAAAGAAAGAAAGAGCTTCCCTCTGATGTTGGAGCAGTTTGTGTGTAATTGAAAAGAGCCTGATGTTCTGTGATGATCTCTGCCTGATGATAATGTCCATGAGAAGCCTTCATTAGGGACATGTTCTGAGCAGCTGTGACCGCCACATCCACAAAGAACGTTAATGTGTGTGAGATCTTCACTCACAACACACACAAACAACGGAATGGGTATTTTACAGATACGTTAAACTAAACACCAAATCTACGCTTTTAAACTAAACTCTGTGAATGGTGTTTGAATAGCATCATCTGCTCTTTCTGTAGTCCTACATTTTTTGGCAGCTTTAATGCAAACTAGGTTCATTTGCAGGTTTCAGGTCAAAACAGCCAAAACTGAAGTGTGTGCTGAATCCAGTGGCAGTACTATGTGACATCACACATGATTACAGCCCGGTGTTTCTGGTTACAGACAATTAGGAATTGTTTAAATTGTGGATACCTGTTAGAGAAATAAACTTTTTTTCTTGGGGAACCATATTTTAAAAGTTACAAACATAGACATTGTTCACAGATCAAAAATAAAGGTGGATTTGAGCATTATTGAACATTAATGAGGATATTTTATTGTTGACTGAGTGATCGTGTCTCTCTGAACTATTAGAATTATAGTTTTAAACAATGACAAACAGAAATTGAACCAGGACTAGAAGGTCTCCATAAGTCGCCTGTCTGGACATTAAATGTAGCCTATTTCTTTTTCTGCAGACCAACATGCAGATCATGGCATGACAAATGGACGAAAATCAGATACTAATTAATATAAAAACTAATACTGAAACTCATTTGAGAAAGTATCAGTACTAAAAAACTCTCACTGACAGGACAGAGCTTTGGAGATGTAGACAGACTAATAATAAAACATTACTCAAACATGTGTGAATGAAACAAAACACAACTCCAGGTCTGTTTTTGACGAGGTTAGAACACGGCTCTATCAGCGCCCTCACTCTCCCCTTTAGTCCTCCAGGTCCTGCTCAGTTGAACAGTTCTATTTGAAATGTGTTTGTGAGCAGAGTTTATGTATTTAGTCTCACTTATTTATCCATGAGTTCCTTTTAGAGTGGATCAGTCTGGTTAAAAAGTCTTGTTAGGCCTCACCAAACCAGGATGTGTAGAGGAGCTGGGATGCAGTAGGTTACACTGCATAAACTAGTGCGATTCCCCCTGATGTCCAACGTCTTAAGTTAGTCCGGAACTCTTAAACAGTGTCTGGTCCCCGGGGGAATCTTTTGATCCGGGTAAGTAAAAGCACTGATGCATTCAACACATCCAAACGCACTCCACTGACGGGCTTTAAAAACACGTACACACACACACACGCAAACATACATGAGACACGACTCATTTAAACACAGCACATATATTGCACATTTCCAATTGTAATGCTTGGCTTGTCTCTGCAGAAGTGCCCATCCGAGCGGAACTACATGAAAAACGCCAAAAGATTTCAATAAATATTTAAAACAATATAAACCTGTGCAATTTGTTGTGCTCTGTGCTGTAAAAGGGCAGTGTAAATATATGTAAAGTGCAAAGTGAATCCTCATACAGTAACAAGGTGAAGGGTGAATGGACAAGAGAGAATCACTGTTAAAAAGATCCGAATTTTGCTGCACGCCAACAAGTTTTAAATGTCTGCCCTAAAATTCAAGTGTCCAAGAAGTGAACTTAATATTACACAGAGAAACCTGGGCCAAAACACAACACACTTTTCTCCATAGAGATGTTATTGCTTGATCTGGAATGTTCCACAGTATGGGATTAAACCTTTTCATCATTATGGAGACCAAACCAGACCAAGTTACAGGTCAGATCTGTGGAGAGGCGTCCCCGCTCACAGAAGAATGTCTCTTTTTCCAGGTATTTTTGAGCGATAAAACCACTTGTAACTGAATAAATGTAGAGCTGTTTAATGTCACACTGTGGAACATTCCAGGCAGAGCATTGACATAACCATAGAAACAAGCAGAAGACAAGTTACACAATGCACCTTGAAGTAAAAGTACAGATACAGAGGCAGACAAGATACACAAGGCACCTTGAAGTAAAAATACAGATACAGAGGCAAAAATCTAATCAAGTAAAAGTAAAAGTATCACATAAAAAAAAAATATATATATATATCAACTCAAGTAAAAGTATAAAAAAGTTTAAAAATGTATTTCACACAGATTTTCATGGTGTTGTTAATGCGTTTAAATGTTGTGACATTGATTCAAACTGAAAAGGATTAAGACGATGATTTTGGTCCAAAGTGTCAATGTGAATTAATTTCCTCATTTTCTTATAAATTTTGTGTTTTTATTGTGTTTGTTCAAAGTTGAAGCTAAAAATCAAAACCTTTAGTCAGGATCTTTCTATGAATGCTGAAACTTGTACTAATAATAAGTACTTTTTTACTTTTGTAGTTCAGTTTAAAATTGAAGTGCATTATAAAGTAATCTGTACTGTAATCTGCCCGCTCTAGTGAAGTATAGTGAAGTAAGAAAATACAGATACTTAAAATTGTATTTAAAGGTGTACTGTGTAACTTTTTGATTGGGCTTCCATTACCTGCTTGTTTCTATGGATACGTCATTAGTCTGCCAGGAATGTTCCACAATATGACTTTAAACAGCTCTACTTTACAGTTATTCAATTACAGGTGGTTTTATAGCTCGGGGTGGCCTCTCCACAGATCTGACCTGTAACTTGGTCTGGTTTGGTCTCCGTGATGTTTAAAAGATTTAATATCATACTGTGGAACATTCCAGACCAAGCAATACCACGGAGAAACGCACATGACGCGCCCTCCAGCAGAAAAGTTACACAACGCACCTTCAAGTACCTTCCACCGGGGAATGTAACCTAGGACCTTCTTGCTGTGGGGCACAATTACTAACCACCCTTCCACCTACACTTTTCACAATGGTCGTTTCACCTCCTCCTATTTCGAGCTGTACGTTCTTCCTTTTTTCACCCACTCCATCCTCCGCTGTCATTTCAACACAACCGTATCATTATTTTTTAAACGTTCTTATCTTTGGATTCTCGTCTCGTCAGAGCGGACTCCTCACAGACATAAACACTGACTTGAGCATGAGTGCGTGAGATAAACATGTCTAGTGTTTTTCGCTCAATGAAATCAGGCTGGAGTTAATTGGCCTCAGAGGATTTTAGGAGTTTGCAGTTTGAACACTTCAGACTAAATATAGCAGAGGTAAAGGGTGAAGTCCAGTGACCCACATCTTAATGGGAACACCACAACAAGACAAAAGCACCAATTTAACACGGAGATAATTCATGTTAAATTTCGATACTAAGGAATAAAATTAGTGCTCAATACAGATTCTGATACCACAGTGATTGTTAAAAAAACAACAACACTCTTTTAGACAATAGGCTGTGATTTTTTACATTAAATAGCCAATATTTCTCTATTTTCTGCTGTATGTTATAATGTTTCCTTATCACTTGTTTCACTCACACGTACACAACACACAAACCCTGCAGATTTATAGGCAGAGTTTTCTGTGTTCCACCTTGTGACATCATGTGGTAATACAGGAAGTGCTCCAGTGTGTTTTTAAAGTCCACATCTTCACTTGAATCATTTGGATGATTTTCAGGCCTGGAATTACTGATCTCGACTGAGTCATGTCCTGGATTAATCTGTCCTCGTCCTGTTAGATCAGTAGTTTCCTTCTGCCAATAGCTTTAGCCTACAGATTTACAACCTTTTTGGCAATGGACTCGTCCTGACCATCTATGCCTGTCCGTCCATGGGAGTGGATCTCTCCTTCACTGTGGTTCTCCCTGAGGTTTCTCGGTTTTTCCCACTGGGTTTTTTTCGAGTTTTCCTTGCCGAGGAAGGAGGGTCTAAGGACAGGAGATGCTGGGACAATTATCCATCTGCCTACTAGATGTTGGACATTCTGTATTTTGAATTATTAATTAACTACGGATTATTATTATTATTTTATTTAATTATTTTTTCCTTGTTCTGCTCATTCTCTGACATTTTTGTTTGCTATGTTAACAATTTTGTGAAGCCTGCCAAGATAACTGTTGTTATGATTTTGGGCTATACAAAAATAAATTGAATTGAATTGAATTGAATTGAGATAACTCAACCACGTGTGAATGAAACAGGTCAACTCCAGGTCTGTTTTTGACCTTTAACATGATTTAAAGGTCTCAAAAGTTACTTTTGTGTAATACAGAACCTTTAAATAGCAGTACTTTTTTTTTCTGTTCCTGTGTGTGTAATCCTCAGGTAGGTTCCATAGTGTCCATGGGCGTAGACTAGTCTCTGCGTTCTTATACTTAGTTTTAGCGCCAATTAGTATTTGATTTTTGATACTTTTTCAATGTTATAGCTAATTGTTTTAAACCTACTAATTGGATAGTGTTACCCAAAAAGACAAATAACATTGCTCAAACAGTACAAATAAGTGGTCCAAGAATATGCTAAGTAAGAGTGAAGAATTAAACTACAGGTCAATATTTGTTGTGTACTAATTATTATTATTATTAT
>KN497423.1:0-17858 GCA_000787155.1 Scartelaos histophorus | reverse complement strand
ACAACAGCACCCACAACAGCACCCATAGCAGCACCCACAGCAGCACCCATAGCAGCACCCACAACCACCACAACAGCCACCTAAGGGACCCGCATCTGAATTCACACACTCCCTCGCACGCCTCTTCGCACATCACACATCACCCAGGGGTGCTAGCCAGCCGCGCCACCAGTGAAGCGGCTCTGGCAGCGATATACGGAGGAATACCAGACATCATATCGTTAGACTGACTAAGAAACAGTTTAGACCTAAAGAAATGACTGTTTTGGAGATCCGCAGGGTAAACCTTTTGGCTACAGACTGTCTAGGAGCACTCTAAAGCCGGACTAGCCCCAGTTTACGAACTCTGGGAGGAGGGAGGCTTGTGCACAGAACCACAGAACCGGTACTGATGTGGCACAAAACATGTAATGACCTTTTGTTATGAAAGGGGGCGCTGTGTACAGAGAACAAAATCTATTTTCCTCCTACTTTTGTACGCTGACGCCGACCACAGTCTAGTGCTGCTTTACGAACAGCTTTCACCCACTCAAGGCTTGGACTGTACATTCGCCGGTTGCCATGTACAAGATTTTTTCTCCCTTCCTGGAGCTTTCAGTGTATGATTTTGTTTATGCTATTAAGTTATTTATAATATTTAAACAGCTATATCTATATATATATTTATGCATTCCCGTAGGTGTCCAGGTTGTCGCTATGGGAGTGTGTAAGTTGAGTTTAGCCATTTTGTTTTTAGTTAGATTTTTTTTTTTTTTTTTTTTTAAAGTTTTATGGACTAAAGATCTTTGCAAACTTGGATGTACAGTTTTGCAAGAATTTAATGCTGTGGCCAAGAAGTACAAAACCGAGTCCATGTGAACAGCTTTACAATGTAGAAAGAAGTGTTGGTGTGTACATTCATTTCAACTTAAAAATTCAGATTATATTCATTTAACAGAGCATTACAATTATTATACAGCTATTTCAGAAGATTATCCTGGAAGTTTATTTGTGTTCCCCATTAGTTCCAAATGTTTGTAGAAAAAAAATCAGAGGTGGGTAGTACTTGGTTACATTTACTTTAGAAAGTAATAGTGCTTTTGCAGTAGAATACTTTTACTCCTGCTTGAGTAATATTTGCGTGGAAGTAACAGTTTTAGTACTCATTCAGTACATTTAGTACTAAAGTACTAAGTAGATGTGAGTGAGTGAGTCTAAAGTGACAAAAGTTTTATGTGACAAAATGAAATTATTTGAACATTCATGTTTCTTGCAGCTTCTTCAAATCTGATTTACTTTGTCTCATTTTGTGCCTGTCCTTTGAAAATACAGATTTTGTGCATTATATAATGTTTTGTTCTTAGTATTACTTTAACTTCAAATTTTATATCATATATTATGCCCTGACAGTTACTCTTAAGTTACTCTTAAGTGAGTAGTAGTTTTCCCCCCTTAAAAGTAATTTCTTAGACCATTGCTTTTTACTTCTACTTGACTAATATTAGTTTGTTGCATGAGCTGCCAGTCCCCTCTACATTCTGATCAAACCCAGTAGGGTCTGGAATTAGAGCGTAAAAAACCTACATCCAAAATATGAGACGATCCAAATAGCCGTTTATTTGTATCACTCGTCTCTCTCGGAAGACATCTCCTTTTGTAAATTCTTTTAACATTCTTTAATCTGAGTTAAACAATAGTTTGGTGCTTCGATTGTGTCAATCACAGCCTCTGAAATCAGGGAGACAGGACACAGCTACAGAGTCACTCGTCTTTGTTAAGTTTGTCAAAGAGTGTGGTTCTGGCTGTAAATAATCTTGAAGTAACATTACTCTTACTGGAGTAGTTATGGCTCCTCTACCCACCTCTGGAAAAAAAATTATAAAAAGTAAACAATTGACAGTAATATTGTTTTCACAACTCTTTCCAACAGACAGTATTTGTTTTTTGCCAGTTAGTTTTGCACATCTCGGGCCACTGTAGCTACAAGCAGAATGAGTTTGAAGGTGTTTATTCCAGCTAAACCATTTATTGTTTATTCTATTTTATTTTTTTGCACAATGCCAAAAATGTTGATATGTAAGATGTAGTGCAGTAGTGTGCCACGTGTCCTAAATGTTGGGAGGGTGTAGGAAGCCTGCACAGCCACAAGGGGGAGTGCCTACACCGGTCCCAAAACTACAGGAATGTCTTAAACTGTTTGTCTCCACTAGGCCTGTCACGATGACACTGTCGCTCTTTCATTATGAATCGAATATTTCCACAGAAAATATCACTTATACTGTCAGACCCAAAATAACCTGAATCGTTTTAAAGGCACTGTACCTGTCCATACTTTTTTCCAGTACAAATGTGCTGTAAGCATCAAATTAAAAGCAGTAGTATCTGCTACAAAGCAGGTGTTTGCATGCTAGTTGCTGCGTGACGTTAGACTCTGCTCTGGCCTCTGTATAGACTTAAAAAAACACTTAGAAACTCACTGAGGGGAAGACGGGGCATTAAGGGAGTGGCCAGGCAGCACTTCTCTGAAATCTGATTGGTTCCCCAGGGGCCAGTGGAGCTGAGGCGGTATGTAGAAAGTAGATAATTTTTTTTTCATACTGCACCAAATTATAACAAAAAATATTTACTTAAAATTGAATATGCACAAAATATGAAATGTAAGTGTTTTCCAAAATCATTGTCTTCAAAACACTACTGGGTAATAGTGTCTATAATGAGTAATAAAAGGTCATTTATTTGACTCATAACTCATAATATAATGCACATATGACACACATGTACTCGGTAGTACTAAAGGTTTACTCCATATATATTAAGTTGATCTGTCATTTATTGAAATATAGGTTTTTCTCGTGACAGGCCTAGTCCCGTCCCTCCTCAAGCCCAAAGAAGTGCAGACGGACAGGCCAAGGGGGTACCACGTGGAGTCAGCACAGTGCACACCGAGTGTCTGCAGGGGGCGTTCTCTGCTTGTGCTGCTCCCTGTTCACCACAGCAGGGTTCTCTTGTGAATGTATTGTATAGTGTTCCATGTTGTACAGAAGCACTGAAGTGTCACAGTCAGGAGACACAGTGAAAGTGTGTCTCGTATCAAGTGTCAGTGTGAAGGAGACTGCTCCTGTTCAAATGTGATCTTCATTTCTTTCACTTCATTTCTTTCATTCATTTAGTAATAGTACTTCTTATAAAAAACATGGGAGTTGTTTAGAAGCATTTTGCCCAGAGTCTGGCAGATATTACAAATGTATGCACCTTTAAATGTGCATAATTATGTAAGATTTTGCATAATAAAGATTTTTCTTAATTTTATTAAAGCAGTTGTATTATACATAATGCACTTTTCAGAGCTTTTCACCATGCTATAGTTGTTTGCCTCTCATTTACGCTCCTGAAGTTGTATTTGGGGTGATTTGAGGTTTGAATCATCTTTTATCATGTCATATTATCTGTCACCACTTTCACCGCCACTAGTACACACCCACTGTGACGCACTTACTTTCTCCAGTGTGATTTTCTTATTGGGTGATACGTGTAGGATTCTGCAGTGGCGTCATTTTGGCACAAAAGAAAATAAATCCGCAACTCACTAGTGTGATGTGCAGGCCAATGTTTTTTTTAAATATTAGAGTTAGAGTTAAAACTGACACTGGAGATGGAATTCTGGTGGGACTAGTTCTACATTTTCGGTTGAAAATGCCATTAAAATAGCAGTTACCTTCATTAAGTGCAACTTTACTGGTGTAAAACCAGTACAGTAAAACTGGTATTTTCCACCAAATTTGAAAACTTTCATTGTTCACATGATCACATTTGAACATGAAGGCTTCTTTAGTGAAGAGTGTGTAAACCTGTAGTGTCAGATTCTTCTGATGGTCCTTGGTTTCTAAAGTAAGTGTGTAAGTATGTGTGTGTCTCTTCACTGTTGCAGATGAGTGCTTCTTCGTGCTGGCTGATTTGATTTAGAATATGTATCCTGTGCAGAGATAAGGCACATGGTCAGTAATGAGCCGTCCCACTCATGAATGCAGCATCTAAAAACTCTGTATCAAGAATCGCAAAGCCTCCAAAGGTGACAAAATAACTTTTTAAAAGAGCTGTTTCAGTGTGTAAAACCAAACTGTAATAAAACCCGGTGATTCCAGTGGTGTGAGAGAGCCTGATTCTATAGGAGTAGCCTGGTGACCCCTCGTCATGACCCACAAACAGACTGTATATATAAATGGACATAGCTAACCCACTAGCCACCATGTTCCACTCAACTAGTCCACTTCTTTATGCAGTCTGTGCCCCTATTAGGATCTGTCTACTGCTTTGTGTTCATTTACTATTGCCTTATTTCATATTTTTTTATTCAATTTCCTACCTAATTGCCATAATTTCATCCATGTCAAAATAGATTTTTTTGAGCTTCATTCCATGTTATAATGTTCCTTCATCCAAAGAGGTTATTTTAATCCATGTATGTTTGAGTAATTTAGTGATCTCTCCTGGGCCCTATTCAAATTGTCCTTAAAGTTAGTTGTAAGATTCTTCTCCGCCCACAAACCTACATCACCCATGGCCCCACACGACAATTCTCCATAAATATACAAAAACAGGAGACTATTCTGTACACAATATCTTAACAAACCTGATGTGATGTGCAGTAGTTTTATTAGGGAGACGCTGATGTGTTGTGATAGCGCTAAGGAGGGAGTGACTTGGGAGTGGGAGACTCAGAGTATCAAAAACAAAAGTGAGACTTATAAAACACGTTAAGACATTATTATTATTATTGCATTAGTATTTTTGGGTGAATATAGCATTTTACAGCAAAACAAACAACATGGTAACATGGTGATCGAAGTGTGTTGTGTTTCAGTAAATACCCCATAGAAGTCAAATACACCGTCTTTAAATCAAGACTTCACCGTTCATTTTGTGAACACATGAACACAAGACTGAAAGATAAGCAGCTAAATAAAGACTCCCGTGCATCTCAGAATATGTGTATAGATGACAGCTTTTATGCAGAATTAACACTGCATGGAGACACAAGCACATTTAGTTCCATGGAGGGGCCTTTATATGAATTATAGGCAATTATTGTGCCCATTGTAATAGTGTTCAACAGTTCACTGTACTTTTTCTTTCCAATGCATGTCCATGTACATGGTTCAGAGCATACTGTGAGTTGTGTGACTCATGTCTTCATGGGGTCTGGAGGTATAAGGAACAATGTGATTGGTCTGACAGATATAAACACTTCAAACTCTGCTACTTCAGCCAGGTGTTTGTATTCAAAACTCCCTGGCTCTAAGTATAAATGTAAAAGGAATGATGTGTTTATCAATGTCTCCACTGCAAGTCCACGTGTGTCTGTGTTTTGTGTGTCTGAAGCGAAAGGATCAATAATTTTATATATTTTTAGAAAAAGAACGTTACTCAATGAAAAATGACAGATGACGGACTCTTAAACATTGTTGGTTGTTTTTGTGGGAGTTGGACCACAGATCACTGCCTTAACATATTCACCATTGGTCAGATGTCTAGAGGGGGCGGGGCCTGTACAGTGAGTTTGTAAAAAAACAAGTGACAAATATTTATTACGTTGCATTGGAAGACATTGTTTACTTCTTGAATGTTACAGTTTGTGTAGAAAAGTTTAGATGTAATAAATGCATTCTGTTAACTTTGGTCTCCTTCATTTCACTGTAGCATCATGATGTCCACTGCTCTGCTGAGGTGCCTTTCACTCTTTCAAATGTGATGGTGTTGTACTCCTACACTGGGCAAGAGGGACTCCCTAAATACTGGTAGTTTTTTTTCTGAAGGCAATGCATAGTGTTCCATGTCAGTCAAAGCTAACTCACTGCTGCACGCTGTATTCTCCATGGAGACTGATTAGTCACAATCAGCACTTGTAATTACACCAAATATTAAGATTAAGAGACACTGATTCACTGATCCATTAAATACAGTTAACTAATACCGTAGACTCTTGTCATGATTGTGGCTGGCTGCTCTTTTGGCTGACTGTTTGGCATACTGAGCAGTTTTTGCAAGGGTTTTTGTTACACTTTAAATTTTTTTTAGACTATTGTCTTGAATGCAGAATCCTCCAGCCCAGGACTGAAAGATTCTAATCCTGACAAAGCCTGGCTTAAGATCAGATGGTGGGTCCTAACAAGGTGCCCCAGTGGTGCTGACAGATGAGTCAAATGCAAAGGACATGATCCTCAAAGGTTGGACGCTCGAATATTCGGGAGATGTTTCTGCTCACAGAGTGTGTTTATGTAAATGTCAGAGGAGATGGTCAGTGCTTCAGACTCTAGACTCAGCTCTAGGTGGCGACAGAGACCCGGTGTGTAGAACCTGTTCTCCGGCATAAAGCTCTCGTCTCTCCCTTTCCTCCTCCAGTGTCCCACTGACTCAGACAAATGCTACCGTGCTACCTACCTGCTACCTACATGCTGAAGAAGTCCAAATTTTAAACTGGCAAGGTTCATGAATACATTTTCCCTTTAATGGACAGTTACGCACAGAGCGTTTCCAGAGTGAAGGCTCAGAGTTGTCTGTGCGCGCGGAGAATTTGAACAGAGGGATGTGAAACACAGGCCGCGAGTTAGAGCGCACAGATGCGTAAAGATACGCACAGATGCGCGCCCTTCAGGTCTAGATCAGGGTCACCATGAACGAGGACAACAACAGCGCGGATCTGAACGTGTCCGGTCTGGAGCTCTTCTTGGACCTGGAGGACATAGATGTGAGTGCGGATGGCAGTCCTGTCCTGCGCCTGCTCATCTGCCTCGTGTACAGCGTTGTGTGCGCCACTGGGCTGGTGGGTAACCTGCTTGTGCTGTTCTTCATACGGGTGAAGCATGAGCGGAAGACTTCCCGCGTCAACCTGTTTGTTCTAAACCTTGCGCTAACGGACCTGCAGTTCGTGCTGACTCTGCCCTTCTGGGCCGTGGATACGGCTTTGGACTTCAGCTGGCCGTTTGGAGACGCGATGTGCCGGATTGTTCTGTCTGTCACGGTCATGAACATGTACGCCAGCGTCTTCTTCCTCACGGCCATGAGCCTCACGCGCTACTGGTCCATGGCCACAGCGCTCAACAACACCAAGACGCACGGCTCCTGTTCAGCCAAGTGGCAGTGCGCGTTCATCTGGACTTTGGCGACCGTGGCCACGGCGCCGACTCCCATCTTCTCCACGGTCAGTAACGTGACCGGGGAGAACCTGTGTCTGCTGCGATTTCCCGGGGGCCAGTACTGGCTCGCGCTCTACCACATCCAGAAGATCCTCGTGGGCTTCGTACTGCCCATGTTCATCGTGTCCATCAGCTACATGCTCCTGCTCCGGGTCATCCGGGACCGCAGCATGAAGTGCGTCAACCCAAAGCGGCAGTCGCGCGTCACCAGGTCTGTGACCATCGTGGTGCTATCCTTCTTCTTGTGCTGGATGCCCAACCACGCCATCACCCTGTGGAGCGTGCTGGTCAAGCTGAACGCGGCTCACTTCGACAAGGCGTACTACGTGGTGCACACATACGCGTTCCCTCTGACCGTGTGCCTCGCGCACACCAACAGCTGTCTGAACCCCGTGATTTACTGCCTCACAAGGAAGGAGTTCAGAGAGAAGCTCCGGGGGCTCGTGCATCGGGGTTAGGTGCGTCAAAGTGGACCGAAACGCAAGAGGACAGCAGTGTGTAATTTGCGCAGAGAGCGAGGTGAAGGCGCCTAAAGTGCACGCTGTTGGATATCATAATACATACATTAATGCCATACATTTATATCATACATCTGCACTACACCTGCCTCTAAACTATCCGCTTTTGCCTACGTCTGTGCGTAATGTGCGTAAAGTGGAGTGTCCAAACCACAGAGTTGTTGTGTTTGCTGAGCGCTTTTGTTTCTGCCACTCCGCGGGACGGTGGATGTAGCGGAGAATACTCTGCTGTCTGTGTTTTACAGCCGGGTTTTACAGCACAGGTGGGACTTAAGCCGTCTGTAAACAACAAATCATGAAATGACTGAATGTTCTAATAATATAATAACTTATAATAACTAATTTACTGCCTGTGTATCTGCACATGTCTACACATGTCTATATGTTACATAAATCATAGAATTATTATCCTGAGGCTGTGCGCACATGAGTGCCGTGTGCAGACACGGTTTGAGTATTTGTCCCAGAGGAAGACCAAAGAGGTGCAGGATGTAATGTTACGTGAAGCAGAGTAAGTGTTTAGCGGATGAAGAGGAGCCAAAGACTGACATGAAATCTGAGCTCAGAACAGGTGAATTGGTCAGTGTTTCTGTGACTTTATTATCAGACTATTTCTTACAACTCAATAAAGTGAACATGAAAAGCATGTCTGTTTGTGCATTTGCCTTTGTTATTGTTTTGGGAAGTAGATTTTGGTATAAATCTAATAAAACAAGCAGCTACTGTTGCGATGACTCATGTCGGTCCATGTTTTTCATAACATTCACCATGTGTGTTCAGCAGTCACAGCACTGAGGTCTACAGGTTGACTGTGGAAGTAAAAAAAAAAAACAACATGACACAAAGTCAAATTTTTAGTTTCATTATTAGTGACCAGAACCAAGAAGGAGTGGCCATGGGGTTCCAACAGTGAGGGCTGCCACATAAACACATGAGCTGTATGATTGTGAGGTCCAAGAATCTGGAGTGGTAAAGGGCACATGTCTGAGTAATCCCTCAGTCCAGCAGGAAACATCCATAGACAAAGAAAATGCAATTCAAGTGGTCAAGAGACTTCTTCAATTCTGACAGGGTTCAAGAGCCTCATATCTGTCTACAGGGAGGTAAATACCCTCAGGTATTTCAATGGACTTAAGGAACACATATGGTGCTTTTATCTGCTATACAGTTATAATCTATGGCATAATTATATTATCCTTAGAACATTTTAAATTAGAATATTGATCTAAAATGACTTAACAAAAGAAACAGGTCGTCTGACTTCCATTTTCTATTAGAAAACTGTGGTGTCCAATAAGAGTAGAGAAACATCATCAGAACAAAGTTTTGAATGCTGTGGGCCTGTCCTGTGGATAGCTGCGCATCACACTAGTGAGTAGTGGGTTAAAAACATTTTCAAAATAGAATCAAATCCTACGTGTATCATGATTAAGAAAATAAAACTGGAGAACAAAGGGCATGCCCCACATGTGTCCCGATAGAGCTGAAAATGAGGGTAAATTAGAGCAATGACGTCTACATGAATCATTCTAAAAACTTCAGAGGGCTCATGAGAAGGAGATACAAGTATAAGAGGGATAAAAGCTCTGAAAAGTTGATTTTGCAGCATACTAGTCCACTTGAACTAAAATCAGACTTTACTGTAAACAACATATTGTAAATGAGCCAGTAGCCCATCTGCTTGCAGCTGTCAGTGTCCTCACAGCACGGACCCTTCTCTGTGTAAACCTCCCCTATCCTCAGAACTCCCAGAGCAGCTACAGTGTCTGTGCCTCCACCTGAGCAACATGACAGCATATGCCTTTCACTGTTCTTCACCTGGATCTCAGAATACACACCTCTTCAGTGCTCTACCAGGTTGTGACTCTTGTGGGTGGATAGTACCCAGTTACACTTTCTTAAGTAATCAGAAATTATGTCCCAACACTTAAGTTACTCCTACTTGAGTAGTAGTTTTCCTCATGTTTTCTCTCACTTGAGTACATTTTTGCCCTCCTCCTCTGGCCTTGTCACTGGTAAATCTCCCCAAGTTCAGTTCAGAGTAAGTGACAGTTGAATTATCCAATATGGCTGCCGAGGAACATGAAAGGACAGAAATATCACAGAAGACTGAAAAACATCACAGAATCAATGAATGAAGCTCTAAACTAAACTTCGGGAGAGGGAAATTTTGTTTGTTTGTGTTTATTTTACACACACACACACACACACACACACACACACACACACACACACACACACACACACACACACACACACACACACACACACACACACACACACACACACACACACACACACACACACACATATATAATGCTGTTCTTCGACTGCAGAACTGCTTCAAACAAACACAGTGGGAGTCTGACATCAGGAAGACCTGGCTACATTCACAGACACACTACTGTCCTACAGCCCGTGACACAGCCTTCAGATCAGGTGGCAGAGCACTATACAGCACCGCTCGCACCAACCTGAGGCAAGGCATCAAGGCTGCCAAAGCAGACCACAAGAGGAAGAGGAAGGTAGAGGAGAAACTCAACAACCCCCGGCAGGTGTGGCAGAGCATACAGTTCATTACAAACTACAGAGGCTGTGCCTCGACAGGACCCAAAAGTGACAGTAGAACTACACCAACCTCCGACACCCCCCTGCTCACTATTGTGAGTGCCGTTCACACCAGAAAGGCTACAGGCCCGGCTGGAATACGAGGGAAAGTACTTAAGGCATGTGTTGACCAGCTACCACAGGGCTTCACTGACATTTGTCAACTGTCATTACAGCTTGCTTAAAATTTCCCATCATCATCCCAGTCCCCAAAAAGTTACCCATAGTCAACCTCAATGACTTCCGCCCTGTAGCACTCCCCCCCAGTCATCACCAAGTGCTTTGAGAAACTGGTTCTGAGGCACATCAAAGTCTGTCTCCTACCACTCTAGACCAGCATCACTTTGCATACAGGCCAAACAGACCCACTGAAGATGCAATAACCATCCCCTCACTCTGCGCCAAGCCATCTAGCCCCTGCTTCCCTGTACATCAACAATGAAAGGGTGGAGCGAGAGAAGTCTTTCACATCTCTGCATATATGTACATGACATGATGTCACATATTTGAAAGATTTAAAACCATTATTATTATAATGAATGCTGCTTCACTCCCCTGGCAGATCCAGAATGAAGCAGTTGGATCTGTAGAAGTTACATTTCTAACTCCTCTGTGATATTTTTTGTTTTCTTATTTTTATGGTGTTATATTATGCAAAATTGACTCTTGTGAGCTTTTATCCATGTTTTTACCCCCTCAAAAACAGACCTGAAGTTGTGTTTTTTTTCATTCACACATACTTGTGTAGCCCTAGATTATTGGTCTGTCACCATCTCCAAAGATCAAAATATTCTCTGTTCCACCTTGTTATGTCATCAAGAATTGGTTTAAAAGCCTCAAATAGACTCTAGATTTACTCTTCAGTGGACAGCAATAACAATAAGTCTTGTTGAGTTGAGATTGCCTCAGTCTCCAGTATCTCCTGGTGCACAGAGGAGCTGTAAATAATCTAAATGAGTTTGTGAAGATGCATGAAGTTTAAAAACACTGAGGAGCACTGCCTAGACTTCCACCACACTATTACATCAAAAGGTGCGTCATTCATGTTTAACACACAAACACAACCATCCATGTCTGTGAAGAGGAAACATTAGAACAGAGATCTAAACATGAGTAATATAGGCCCTTTAAAGTGGAACATAACAGATTTTTTTCATAAATATGTATTTGGATGTGTTACCTCCTCAAAAACCTGGAGTTCTTTCCCCTTTAGTGGTCCAGGTACTGCCCAGTTTAGCAGCTCTTTTTGAAATGTTGTTGTGGGAGGAGTTTAGTAGCGTAATCCCACTTTAACCTTCCATCAGTGCAGAAGAGTGGACTAAAACAAAAAGAACATTGAAAACACAGAGTGGTCAGACCCATAAGGAGCTCTGAGTCTGTCTGCACTGAGTAAATGTACAGGTGTAATTATGGAAGAGGTATGAAGGCTGTGGATTATGGACTTCAATGTTGTATTTGACTGTGTGCGTCACTCTCTAAGTACAAATCTGAAAAAAAAAAACATGGAATAGAAATGAGTTTGGAGTTCTGCTGTGTGATTCTGAATGAGATGATCATGACATGCATAAGAAGAACACTCAGAACTTGCATCAAGGTAAAGTCCAGGGGTTTAGTTCTGATTTAGAACTGGTTGGTTTAGTCTTCGTTTAGTTCTGGTTTTGAGCTGGTTTTGTCCATACTAAGTGCTGATTTAGTCCTGGTTCAGTCCTGGATTAGCACTGGTTTAAGCCCTGTTTTAGTCCTGGTTTTGCATTGGTTTAGTTCTGGTTTAGTACTGGTTTAGTACTGGTTTAGCACTGGTTTAGTTCTGGTTTAGCACTGGTTTAGTTCTGGTTTAGCACCGGTTAAGCCCTGGTTTGGTTTTGGTCTTATTCTGTTCCATGTAAGTCCTAGTGTAGATTATCAGAACATCCATGTGTGCAAGTGTGTGTGTGTGCGTGTGTTTTCTTCTTCAGTGTGAGTGTAACTAAAAGTGAAGTCCTTGTTGTGCTCATTGGGCTCGGTCATGATCACTCGAGTGCTCTACACTTCAGTCACCCGCTGAGCTGACCTACTTTCAGGACTTGTAGCTCTTGTATGTCCCTGTTATTGTGCGATGCCAAAAATACCGAAAATCAGATTCTAATTAATACTAAAACTGGTGACATGGGTTCTGCTGTATGGCTCTGGAGCCTGTGTGACGGTAAAGGTGATAGGAATAAGACTGATGATTAAACATGGGTTACCTCAGAAACATTTCCTGTCCATAGGCCTTGAGACTAGACCTCGGCTGGAGGGAGCCACGCCAAACAGAACCACAACAAATCTATACACTTCAAGGAATATGCCTCTGTTATGGGGAAATCAGGTTTTCATGAGGTCCTTTTTTAATGAGTTCAGTGATAGTTATGCCTGTATTCAAGACATTCTTGATGGACTAAAGATAATCAATAAATTACATTTTATGTAATGATAAGAAAAAAGATGACATAACATTAGAAATAGATGGGATACAGATTAAAAGAGTAAATGAAACTACACTTTTAGGAGACATGGTTGATGAAGGTCTAAACTGGAGTTTGTCTCATATAAATTACTCTAAAGGCAAAATTTCCAAAGCAATTGGTGGGTTGCAAGTAAAGTTCTCACTAAATAGTGCAGCATTATTAATGTTGTACAACTCTATAATTGCACCATATCTGATGTACTGTGTGTCAACATGTAAAACAGCCATTATTTATTTTACAGAAAAGGGCCTTGAGAATGATGCCCAGCAGTCATTACAGAGCCATCCAACCCAGTATGTGTTTGACTTAAAGTGTTGAAAATGATATTGTTGGCTCAAAGTCATGTATAAAGCAAATGTGATAAACAAAGACTGTTTGAGATGAGAACAAGTTACTATAATTTAAAAGGAACCTACCTACCCAGATTCAGAACCAAGGTTATGGAGCGAAGCGTCACACTGAAAGGAGTTCATTTATGGAATAGTCTTCACAAATCAATCAAAGGATCAAGTACAAGGGCATTTAAAAATGATAAAATACAGTGCAATATTTGTGAATGAAAATGAAAACTAAATGTTGTGCATGAAAGTGATGATCTCTGGTTAAAATTGATTATTAATTGTGACTGAAATGAAATGTACTGGTTTGAAATGTTATGAAGTGACTCTCTGTGTTGACGTATTGTCTGGAAAAGGGAAGAGGGGCAGATAACAGAAGATCACTCTTCTTTCTGCTCCTTTTATTCTTTCATTCATTTTTTGTATTTGGATGCTGTGCTGTGATGTCTATTTATCCTTTACAAATGAAATAAACAAACAAATAATGTCCAGCTCACTCCCTCACTTCTTCAGTGTCCAGGAAATGACATCTCCCCATGTGTGGGCTGCTTGTGAAAAGGTTGACCTGACTAAACCTGTCCACTGGAGTCTTTCTGTCCCATAATGCACCTGCTCTTTTTATACAAGTCTATAACTGGCTGAAACGGCACATCAAGAACTGCCACCTTGACCTCAGTTTGTGTTGATTAGAAACCCTGACGCCCACGTGAGTAGACAGACTGAGCGGGTGAAGCACAGCCTCACACGCTCATGTTCTGTATTCTTTAAAGGGCTGTTACATCGGCTTTTAGTCACATCTGTGTTCATGTTTCACATTTTCTAACTTTCTCCTTCTCTGAGCACTCAGACTCTATTTTGCCTGGATTTTTACATCAAATGTGGAAAAATGCGGATTCATCATTCTCACTTTTTATGCCCATAAGCAGTGCCCAGACGGGTTCTGTGGTCCGTGTGTGTGTGCGTGTGTGTGTCAGCAGCAGTGAGACTGAACAATGAAAAAAATTAATAAATGAAACCATTAGGCCACATGACAGCTTTGAACAGAGCTCATAGTGATGGGTTTAAAATTTGCACTTTTATGTCTCCTGAGACTGGCTCAGTAATTAGAGCTCTCCTGCATCAACCCGAATGTTGGGGGATTCATTCCCAATCACACTAAGTTCTCTGGTTGTGTCATGAAGCACAACACTTCACCCACCCTGCCTAGTATGAAGTGTGTGATTGATCTGAAAGTCTGAAACTCTCTTGTAGCAGACTTGGTTTTGCCCTAGTCTAGTTCAGATTTAGTTTTAGGTTTAGCTTTAATTTCTTTGGACATGGGACAGAAACAATGAAAAACTGTTATGCTTATTTTGAAAGTCAAGAGTGTTCAAAACAATTATTTGAGGGCCAAATGCAGCACTCACACCAGTTTTTGTTGTCCCTCAAGTCTGCAGCTGAATTGTCTGAAATCCCAGGCACTTCCTTCTCTTCCTTCATCTGTCAATCAAATGCGTCATATCAAGTTCTGTCCCAAAGCTCAGAGGAGAGAAAGGAAGAGCCCTGTGGGTCACCACCTGCAGAGGGGTTCATAGGGTCTGGGTCTGGTGCACAGAGTAATGGGCAGTGCTGCCCCCGCGACCCAGCCGGATTAAGTGGGAGAAAATGGATGGATGGATGAATTTACCATTAAAACTAATTTAAAAATATGTTAAAACAGTTTACTCTTAAAATACACTGGTCTGACTTTGATGTAGCAGTCCTGAAATAATAATATAAAATTATAAATATAAAAAATATTAAATCTTTAATATAGTCTTCATTATAGGGGCATTTTCGGTCAGATCCAGGTCCTGAGGAAAGACTGTCCCATCCACCATTGTGTCTCCTCTTGCCTCTTTCCTCTCCTCTCCCTTCTCCTCCTCTCTCCTTCCCACCTGTTTTTTCTCCTCCTCTCCTCACCTCCTCTCTACTCTCCTCTCCTCCTCTCTCCTCTTTTCTCCTTTCTCCTCCCTCTTCTCCTCCCTTTTCTCCTCCTCTCCTCTCTTTTCTCCTCTTCTCTTCCCTGCTCCTCTCTCCTCTCCTCCTCTCTCCTCACTTCCTCTCTCCTCTCCTCTGCTCCTCTCTCCTCCACTCCTCTCTTCCTCTTTTTTCTCCTCCTCTCCTCCTCTGCTCCTCTCTCCACTCCTCCTCTCTTTCTCTCTTTTCTTCTCCTCTGCTCTTCTCCTCCTCTCTCCTGCTCTGCTTCCCTCTGTTCTCTCCTCTCCTTCTTTCTATTCCCTGTGTCTCCTCTGTGGGTGAGACTTCCTCACCCATTTCCTCCAGAATTGAGGAGAAGAATCTAGGAGAAGGAAGCAAGGAAAGAGAAATAAGCTGCTCCCAGAGAAGAACGAGGTGCACAAAGTTGTAGCACAGTGCTCCTTTGTGACACTGCACCAGCACAGGCCACAGACAGAGATGGAGAAAACTACACACTGTATCTGCATGAGTCATGTTGTCAATAGTGTAAATAGTCACATTTTTGTACAGAGGTGGACAAACACTCCAAATAAGGACTCCACTCAATACTTAATACTGATTCTGATGCCACAATGATTATAAAAAAAAAAAAAAGAAAGAAAATAAAAAAAAAAACATTCTTAATTTCGAAAATAGATTGTGATTTTCAACCTTAAATAGTACTTTCTTTTCTTTTCCATGTGTCCTATATGTGTGTAATCCTCAGTGGTCCAAGTCTGTTCCATAGTGTCCATGGGTGTGTACTAGTCTATGTGCTCTTATACTTGTTCTGATACAGCTCCAGATCATTCTAAACACATTCAGGAAAGGTTTATTTCTGTCCTGTTAGTTGGACATCAGAGGGTATCTAGTTTCAGTACTGGTTTTAATATTGATTAGTATCTGATTTTTGATACTTTTGTCAATATTTGCTCAAATATATGGAAGACATTTTTATAGTAAGCAAAGTGCTCTGTGTGTGTGATTCTGTTTAAGACGGCACACAAATGTATTATTTTACTTTAAAACCTTTTAAGGGCATTTTATGTTGCATGTTAAAATAACTTAATTAAATTATACATAAAAAGGCACATTTTCATGATACTGTATAGGACAATTATGCATATTCAGCATGATTTGATCAAATTAATCAACATGAAAAAGTGACGTTCATGTTCTGAGAAAAATATGTGGGATCAAAATAAGTTTCACATGTCACAACACAATCACATGTGATTGTGTTGATCCAGTTGTCCCAAAGTGGCTGCTGATGTCACCTCTGCACAACCCACAGACCTGACATGTCACTGAGAGTTTCCTGAAAGGTAGCATCCTGTGTCACGGCTCCACAAAGATAAGAACTCATTTCACACGTACAGAGCCCACATTTTGAGTTATAGGGCTGTCAAAAGCCATCAAAACTACACAGTCATTTGCGCAAGTAATTGATATTGAAGAGTCACATTCACAGGAAAAAACTGAATCTTTCCTGAATAGTTTTAGAATTATTTTGAGCTGTATCAGAACAAGTATAAGAGCACATAGATTGGATCAATGTGGAAAGAATGTACTATGATTTCATGTTGAAAATCACACTGTTTTTAAAGAAAAGTGTTCTTGGAATCGGCATTGAGTATCGAGTCTTTTCCTTCAATCAAATTTGACATTTTTGGACTCAGATTATGCTTTATGTAATACTGTAGTGTCCTCATCACAAACATGTGTGGAGTTGTATTTTGTTTCATTCCCATGTTCAGCACACAGACCTGCAGTTTTAGACCTGATTTAGTTTATTTAGTTCTTTTCTCAAACTGTAAACTCACGGGACTGGAAACCAGACTACAGCCACCTGCAGTATAAACTCAGATATAAACCTTCCAATGACTGATCCGGCTGTGTCCTATTGTGTTTGTAGCGAGCCACTGTGCAACCCCTGCAGACTCAGCTGGGTCTTCAGAATGGGGGCGGTTTGACCTCAAATGAGCTGCTCTGATATTACATGAATTCCCTTTATGATTTAAGCGTTAAAACCTAATTAAATGTGCCATGGTGTTAATTTCCAGCTGAAGTGCTCTTTTCTCCTGCATGAGCATAAAACTGGCGTTCTAGAGTGCAGTTTGTACATCATGAGCAGAGAACCTGACCTGACACAGTTACACTTGTGAGCACAAAGTGCTCCACATGTGCCTCACAGCAGGGCATCATGCAAGAGCTGGAGAGTCTGTTTTTAGATCTCCACTGATGAAGGAGCTGGTGACCATGAAGCCTGTGAAGGACCTTCTCAGCCTCTTGACTCACAGCAAAATGGGCCCCTCATCATCTGTGTCACCAGAGCCTCAACCTGCGGACAGAAGACACAAACAGAACAGGCCTTGCATCAAAGATCAGAATATCCAGAGTTCACTCCCTCCAGGTGCTGGGGTTTAGGGAGTGACCGTTCAAATTAGAGAAAGTCCTCCTTCATTGATAAACTAAATGAGAGACTTATGTGAGGCTCATTACAAATCAGCTTTATAATTGCTGTCAGTAAAAGCTGTTTAATTTTATTTAATAGTTTGTGGAATTCAACAGTTCTTTTTCCTTTCAGAATCAAAGTGGAAAAGAATGCAATAGTTTAACAACAATGAGAGAGAATGCAGAAAGGCTGTGACGTGTCTAATACTGTACTTGCAACGTCTAGGTTGTACTCCTTTTCACCATACTTTATATTGCACTCAGCACTAATGCAGCATGTGTCAGACACCAGAACAGACAGAGGCA
>KN497421.1:10288-29324 GCA_000787155.1 Scartelaos histophorus | reverse complement strand
AGAGATACTAGGAGACACACAGAGACATTAAGAGACACCCAGAGACAGGACGTGACACTAAAAGACACACAGAGACACCCAGAGACACTAAGAGACATCCAGGGACACTAAGAGACACACAGAGACACTAAGAGACACACAGAGACACTAAGAGACACACAGAGACAGTAAGAGACACTAAAAGACATCCAAAGACACACAGAGACACTAAGAGACAGACAGAGATACCCAGAGAAACTAAGAGAAATACAGAGACACTAAGCGACACTAAGAGACACCCAGAGGCAGTAAGAGACATACAGAGACACTAAGAGACACACAGAGACACTAAGCGACACCCAGAGACACCTAGAGACACTAAAAGACACACAGAGATACCCAAAGACACTACTAGACACCCAGAGACAGTAAGAGACACTAAAAGACATCCAGAGACACTAAGAAACACACAGAGACACCCAGAGACACTAAGAGACACACAGAGACACTAAGAGACACACAGAGACACCCAGAGGCACTAAGAGACACTAAGAGACAGTAAGAGACACACAGAGACACTAAGTGACACTAAAAGACACACAGATATACCCAAAGACACTACGAGACACCCAGAGACACTAAGAGACACTAAAAGCCACCCAGAGACACTAAGAGACACTAAAAGCCACCCAGAGACACTAAGAGACACTAAAAGACATCCAGAGACAGTAAGAGACACACAGAGACACTAAGCAACACTAAGAGACCCCCAGAGGCAGTAAGAGACACACAGAGACACTAAGTGACACTAAGAGACACCCAGAGACAATAAGAGACACTAAAAGACACCCAGTGACACTAAGAGACATCCACAGACACTAAGAGACACCCAGAGACACTAAGAGATTCTCAGAGACACACAGAGACACCTTGAGACACTGAGAGCATCTGGAGGTCTGGTCTGGTCCAGGTCTGAACCAGGTCTACAACAGGACTACCAGTATTAGAGGTTTAAACCAGGTCTACAACACGATTATTCCAAGTCTAAATTAAAATTAAACCAAAATTAATTACTGTATGAACTTGAGTAAATGGAATGGATGGAACAATATATTTTAGAGCTCAATATATCTCAAGTGTACTTTTGTACTTTTATTGTTATATATATGTAGTACAAATGGATGTTATCTTAAGAGTGGAATAAAGAAACTACTATTTAGGCTTTAGTATTTCATCTAAACTCTCAGATTTTGTAATCCTTATTTCTGTGCTGTGTATTGTGCAGTTATATTTATGGAAACTCTAAACTGAAGCTGTAAACTGGTCATCAGAGTGGTATTTGGGTTAGGGTTAAGTTAGGTTAGGGTAAATTTAAGGTTAAGTTAGATTAGGTTGAGCTAGGCTAGGGTAAATTTAGGGTTAGGATAGGTTTAGGGTTAGGTTAGATAAGGTTATGTTAGAGTTAGGGTTAGGGTCAAATTAGGGTTAGGTTAGGGTTAGCGTAAATTTAAAGTTATGTTTGTTTAGGTTAGATTATTTTGCTTTAGGGTTAGGTTAATGTATATTGTTAGGTTAGGGTTAGGGATAGGTTAGGTTAGAGTTAGTGAGAGTTAAGGTTAGGATTATGTAAACTCGATATTAGTATACTTATACTTATACTTATACTTATACTTATACTAGTATCGTTTGTGAGTGTGTGTGTGTTGTCATGCTGCTGTCTGTGGGGGGTTGGGGAGTGTATTTGAATTTGAACAAACCTAATGACAGATCTCTATCTCAGTACTATTCCACTACTATAGTACTATTCCACTACTGTAGTACTATTCCACTATCACACTAGAACTAGTCCACCATTACACCAGTACTATTCTACTAATACACCAGTACTGTTCCACTACTATAGTATTATTCCACTTGTAGTACTATTCCACTAATACACCAGTACTATTCTACTACTACACCAGTGATATTCTACTACTACATCAGCACTATTCCTCTACCGTAGTATTATTCCTCTAGTGTAGTACTATTCCATTACTACACCAGTACTACACCAGTACTAGTCCACTACTACACTGTACTATTTCTCATCTGTAGGAAAGGTAAAATGTAACTGTTGTCAACTGAAAACACACAATTCTCAAATACTTTCCGAAGATGTGACCCTGGACACTGGTTGCATCTCATTTGGAGTAGTCTGTCAGGGACATGCAAGGCGAAGGACTTAAATCCGACATAAGTTCGATTTTTGTTTAGTTGTTTTTTTGCTCCTCCATTTGCAACGTGTTACTGAGATAAAGAAACCTGTTTCAACGCTTTCAGTTTGACTTGAGACCCTGAGGAGGTAGATGTGACCAGTTGAATCAGTGTTGTGGTTGAGTCACGGCTTAGTCTGAGTCAAGATCTTAGGTCTCCCAATTCTCATTATTCAAGTCTAAGACATCATTATCTAACGTTATTATCTGTTTGAGTGGATTCTCATACCTTTGAACGAAATGAACTTAAAAAACACTTAAAACGGTTGTCTTATGTCCATGAATTCTTGCTCTTACAATGCACTCAAGAATAACACTGAGAGAATCTAACTGTAGCCCTTCATTACTGATGCACAGGTCCTACGTGAAGTTGACCCCCCATCAAACCCAAACCTACACAACCCAAGCCTCAGTCATTTGTGCTTCGCTTGTGCTGGTTTGTAAGTTTTGTTTGTGCTGTTTTAGTTTTGGAGATATAAAAGATTCTTTAATTGGTCAAATTGGGGTCAGCCACCCCCTAGGAAGCTTAAAAATGCTCCAATCGGCCAAAAATTTAGTCAATCTTTTGCCGCAAAAAGTTTCTTTTGTGTGATTATGTTTCGTAAGCTGTTTTATTTTGAGCCGATGACATTATCCAGCCCCTCAAAATGTTAAATAGTCCCAAAACAGGCAAAAAAAAATATACAAAACTGTTATATTTCGTTTGCTGTTTTGTGCTATGACCTTTTTCATTTGTGCTAGTATATTTCTAAACGTATTATGGTTGCAGCAAGTATATGACATAATTTCGGCAGCGGCTTAAGCAAAACTCCACAAAACTGGTGAAAATAAATAATTTAGGGCTGTGGAAAACTCTGTATCAGTCTTTAGTAACTTGCTTTTGATTCATATTTTAACAATTGACAGTTTTTGTGCAGGTTTGTGTTTGATCGGGGGGGCAATTATGTAGAGGATCCTGACCCTGGATTGACCCTAGTGCAGTACACAAGTGTCCAGTAGAGGGCGCAACAGCCTGAGGTGTGTGGGGTGTGTGATAGAGGAGGGGGCTTCATAACACAAATGCAGTGGTATGTCTGTGAGACGGCGCACAGTTGTGGATATGAAGACTGTGGCTATTGTATTTGCCGTTTTTCATCACAACACACCTGACCCAGAGGCCTCTGAGGTTGGCTTGTTTTACATAGTATAAGAACTGAATAGGAGTGGAGCAATAATCATGATAACTACTCACTGGGATATTTGTACTTTTTGTAACAATTAAGTCACTTGGATTAAACTTTAAAAAAAGATGGATTTTAAAAGGCATACATTTTGTGCAATTTTGAAAATCTGTGTCATATTTAATCTACAGCAATATGATTTTCTGATTCTATTTTCTGATCTATATGATTATGCATTTCCTCATCACAAACAGACCTGGAGTTGTGTTTTGTTTCATTCACACATGTTTGACACACAAACCTGCAGATTTAAGCTTAAGCAAATGTTTATTTGGACAGTAATGCATAGAAGATGCATAAAAATGTAAATACATATACTAGATATAATACAAACATAAATACATGTTTTCTATAACAATAAAAAGTAAATGGCACACAGAATTTACTTGTGTCAGAAAAAGAGTGGGAGGAATTAAATACTTATTTAACCACACTCCTTTTCTTCCAACAAAGAACATATAGACTTCTCATTTCCTGTACATTATAAACTATAATTGCTCATATACACTGAGCATTAATGTCTTCAGCACAGTATCTTGCAATAATCACTTTTTTAACTGCCCTTTTAAATACATGTATATTTGAACAAAGTTTTTGTTTTATTTTCATGTTGTTCCAATTTGACATGACAAACAGAGATACAAAAGCTCTTCCTTAGTGTTCCAACATGAGGCACTTTAAAGCCTCTTAAATTATAGTTGCCTTCCCTTTTACAAAAAAGTTGTGGGATAATTTTTAATATAAGCGCTTACTTTTAGCCTTATACAGTACTTGCACATTTGGGACATAATCAGATCGTTGAGTTTAAATAATTTGGAATGAATAAACAGTTTCATCAATGGTTCTATTGCCATTTTTTTTGTTAAATATGGTAAAACCAGTGAACAATAAAGCATGTGTAGTGCTCTATGATCCATATCATGCTTTGCTTTCTTTAATACTGCAATACATTTTTATTGTTTTATTATCCATCCATCCATCTTCTTCCACTTATCTGGGGCCGGGTCGCGGGGGCAGCAATCTAAGTTGGGACTCCCAGACTTCCTTCACCCCGGCTACTTCCTCCAGCTCCTCCAAGGGAACCCCGAGGCGTTCCCAGGCCAGCCGGGAGACGTAGTCCCTCCAGTGTGTCCTAGGTCTTCCCCGAGGCTTCTCCAGAGGGAGACGCCCAGGAGGTATCCAGACCAGATGCCCGAGCCACCTCAGCTGACTCCTCTCAACGTGAAGGAGCAGCGGCTCTACTCCAAGCTCCTCCCGTGTGACTGAGCTCCTCACCCTATCTCTAAGGGAGCACCCAGCCACCTGCGGAGGAAGCTCATTTCGACCGCTTGTATCCGCAATCTCGTCCTTTCGGTCACTACCCAGAGCTCATGACCATAGGTGAGAGTAGGAACGTAGACTGACCGGTAAATCGAGAGCTTTGCCTTTCGGCTCAGCTCCCTCTTCATCACAACGGTCCGATACAGCGACCACATCACTGCCGACGCTGCACCGATCCGCCTGTCAATCTCACGCTCCATCCTCCCCTCACTCGTGAACAAGACCCCGAGATACTTAAACTCCTCCACTTGAGGCAGGGACTCTCCACCCACCCAGAGAGGGCAAACCACCCATTTCCGGTCGAGAACCATGGCCTCAGATTTGGAAGAGCTGATCTTCATCCCAGCTGCTTCACACTCGGCTGCAAACCGCCCCAGTGCACACTGCAGGTCCTGGTTGTTTTATTATGTATATATTTATATGAGCTTTCCAGTTGATCTTTTAATCAATTATGACCCCTAAAAATGTATTCTCCTTGACCTGTTCTATACTTACACCTCTCTAACTGTATTTTTTTCTTCCTTATAATTCCCAAATAACATTTATTTGTGTCAAACCAGATTTTTCGTAGCATCATTTCAGATGTTCTATCAGATAATAATTGTAGTATACTGTAATAAGTATTATTGCTTTAAAGAATGTAAACCCTTTAAAATAAAAAATAAATCACTTAGGTCCTAAAGTCACAGACAGGGTCCTCATATGTAGAGCAGTGTCCCCCAGTTTGACAAACTGTTTTTTGATTTTATAAGTAACATTTTAGCAAATTTAAAGCTACACCTCTTATTCCATGCCTTTCCATTTTTTAATAATAATTGATGGTTTATTGTATCAAATGCTTTTTTAAAATCTATGAATATACCAGGTGTTACTCTGGTTTGATCAATGTCATGTGAGGTCTCTATTGAGCCCATCAGAGCAAGTGATGTGGATCTGCTGGCTCTGAACATGAACTGAGTCACTGAGGAGGTTGTGGTGCTCTATGAATTTCTCCAGTTTGGTTCTAATAATTTTGAGAATTGTGGTAGTATAGACACTGGTCTGTAGTTGGTAAATTGATGCTTGTTTGCAGATTTAAATAAGGATATGACTTTAGATTTTCATCTGTAATGGAACTGTAGATGTGTTTTTGAAATGACAAACTGAAGACATGTGCAAATGGTTTGGCAACTACTGTGATGATCTGTTTTATCAGTGGCAGATTCATATGATTAGAATCAGTTGATTTCTTCTTTTTACATTTGACTATGTTGACATGATTTCAGTTTTATCCATAGGACCAATAAACAGGGAATGGAGATTTCCTTTCAGTAGTTGAGTTTCCCCTCTGTGTTCAGGGATTTTGGTCACCAGTTCTGGAGCTACATTAGTGAAGAAATAATTGAAATTATTTGCCACCTTTTCCATGTTATAGTCATCTGTGTTATTAGGTGTAAAGAAGTTAGGATAACGTTTTGCTATATTTAATATTTGCCACACTTCTTTTCCTAAAATAATATTTCTTACTCATGCACAAAATTGTAGTTAACAAATTAAACTAAACACAACTCCCGTTCTGTTTTTGAGGAGGTACCAGCATTCTAACATGGCTTAAAGCTCACAGGAGTCAGTTTTGTGTAATACTGGAGCCTTAAGCATGTGCACATGTGTGTGTTGTCACTGTGCATTCTGTCGGCCATTACAGTCCTTAAAGTGTCATAATATAGACACAGTGCTGCTGAGACAATAGACCTGGTGCTAACAGGCACAGAAGTGAGTGCAGGTCCCCCACAGGTGCTGACCTTTGCTGGGCTCAGACACACACACAGCACACAAACACACGCACAAACACACACAAAACACACACACAGACGTTGCACTTAGCTCTTAGCAGCTCATTAGAGATTCATGCCCCCTCACGGCTAGACCTCCTCACAGCAGCACAAAGGTCAGCCTCATCTGCTCTCCGGTCTGTGTGTGAGTGAGTGTGTGTGCGTGTGTGTATTGTCAGGGGATGTCACAGCAGCAGCCTGTTGCACTGCTAATCCCTTTGTGTATGTGTGTGTGTGTCTAACAATGTGAGTCACATTGCAGGTACTAAAATCTGTATACACGCTCACGTTATGGGAGCAGAAACCAGGTCGCCATGATGCAAATCCTTTATTATTAGATAAACAATGTGATTAAAAATTGAAAGAGCTATAGCCTGAGCTCTTGTGGTTTAAAAAAATAAAACGTATTACAAACACAACTAACCCTGTGTCTCCAAAGCCTTAACCTGCAGATAGAGGGAGACCATGAAAGCTCAGAACCTCCAGAATTCCCTGAGCTGCAGAGGCTGCACTAGCACTGACTCAGGACTGGGGCAGGAGCTGGAGTTTAGGGAGTGACCGTTCAGATCAGACAATTTTAGGTTTAAACACACTGGATTTCAGCATTGAACCAGCAACCTAAATGAGAGAGTCATGTGAGGCTCATTCTGCTTTCTGACTGAATAATCAAGAACCAAAACACCAAATTAAATAATAAATAACTCATCATGTCCAGTGTTTTTGTCATTCAGAATAAATCAGCATTACAATAGCTATCAGTAAAAACTCTTTTGGATTTGAACAGGTTTACCTTGTCCCTGAGGACACAGAAAAGTCCTTGATAAACTTATCTGTCTTGCATTTATTAAATTACAGGTGTCATAAATTTCATAAAAATTGCCCTAAATCATCAAAAAAAACTTAAAATTAAACTAATTTTCCTGAGAGCAGGTCTGCCTCTCCACAGATCTGTCACCTGATTGTCTCCATGGAGATAGATAAGTTTATTATCACACTATGGAAAATTTCAGGCATATCCATAGAGAGCAATAGGCGATGGGCCATCCACCTGCAAAGTTTTTAAATCAATGTGTCTTTTGCTAAACTCCTGAACTCCTCAGCTCAGCGTGGCCTTACAGACACACACACACACACACACACACACACACACACACACACACACACACACACACACACACACACACACACACACACACGCACGCACGCACGCACGCACGCACTCACACACACACACACACACACACACACACACCCGCACACACACACGCACACACACACACACACACACACACACACATGCTGGGTCTACATGCTTTTTCAGGACTTAACATTGACATCCATTTATTTCCTGGAGATCCTAACCTCAAAGATTGAGTGCTGAAATCCAGTTTGTTTAACCCTAAAATGTCTCTCTGATCTGAACGGTCACTCCCTAAACTCCAGCTCCTGCCCCAGTCCTGAGTCAGTGCTAGTGCAGCCTCTGCAGCTCAGGGATGGAATTCTGCAGCTTCTGAGCTTCACATGAGAATGAGACAAACTTAGATGGACTATAGTTATTGAGCTCACAATTAATATTGTCACAATAGTAAAATTTCAAACTCCATTTCGATACTAAAGAATAGACTTGATACCCAAAAGAGTTGAAAATATTTTTAAGCCCTATTTGCATGGGATTAATATTACCTGTGGATCTTTAGTTATTTGTAATAATTGTAGAGGATTCCTGAGATCTTAATCCTGTGTGACTGCGCTGTGTCTGTAATTTGTAAAGTAAAAATTCTGATGCAAATTACCTACTATATTTTGGCAAACACAGATGTCCAGTGATAATACCAGTCCCATGCGAATCTGCATATAAATCCACCATCTCTTTCTATTCTTTCCACATTCTTTTCTCTCTTAATCTCTGCGCCAGTGTCAGTATAATCAGTCATTTTCGGGCATTGCTTATCCTCTGCGAATGCGCTGCAAGTAACACAGAGGTGGAGCGGTAATTTGCAAATTACCAGACATCCCCAGGTTGTACTTCTGTGCAAATAGGGCTTTAGACAATATTGTCATTTAAACACAAAATAATAGTGTATAGTATAAGTTGTATTTTTTTTTTATGACATCATGTGGTCCAACACAAGTTCTGGTAAAACTGAAGTTGAAACTGAAAGGTCCGGCTATAGCTAGTTATGTGACTTTCCTGTATCACTGCTGGCTTAAATGAGTCTCTGTCTATACTATATTGATTAGTATTTGATTTTCAATACTTTTGACAACCATGCTCACAATCCTACTGAATATGAAAGAGCGTGAGAGCACAACATGACACTCACCTCCTGTGCTGTTCTTCAGAGCGGCCGACTGATGGACGACTCCGCCCACCTCACCTGGGCTGTGAGGACCTGGCTCTGCCCTCAGCCCCCAGCCCCTGCCTCTCTTCACAAGCACGGACAACAACAACAGAAGGTACAGTTACACACCCTAGGGACCGTTCCATGTTTTGTAGGGTGAAAAAACACACCATTATCAATCTGAAATGAAATGAATGTTTTCAAATTGATGCAATATTTGTAATTAAAGGTCCAATATTACACAGAATTGACTCTTGTGAGCTTTTAGCCGTGTCATAATGCTGTTGCCTCATACCTGGAGAGAGTCAATTTTGCATTATATTGGACAGCTTAGCAATATTTGTGTCTCTCTCCCTGCCCCACCATCCTCCCTCCCACCCTCCACCCCCTCTCCTCTCTCACACTCTCACCCTGTGCTGTAGTGGGAGCTGCCTCCTCCTCCTCCTCTTCCTCCTCCTCCGACCGCGCTGACTGACACACGGGCAGTGCGAGGACAAACCCGGGATGCTCAGGTACCTCCAAGACAAAAACAAGAGAAAAGAGATCAGCAGAGGAGCAGGAGAGAAGAACAGTGGCAACATCACCTCCCAGCGGGTCATCTTCTACATCGGTCACCTGCCCCAAAGGTAAGAGTCCAGATGAGTCTCGTACCGTAGTGTTTCTGCTCTGTGGTCCGGGTCACTGCGAGGATCAGATCAGACCTGTGGTGAGACGTGAGGCGTGTCTAAGATCAGCCAGCTCTCTGCTCAAGTACAGTCGGTGTTTGCGATGGTTCGTAAAGGCAGCAGCGCAGTAAGAAATGGGCTCAAATATGTTTTAGTTGTGCAGTTACATTCTTATCAAACTGTGCACGCTTTTCCCCATAGCTGAGGTTACATGGACACTCGATTATCTGATTTTTGGAGTTCTAAGATTATTAAAATAACCAAAAAAAAAAAAAAAAGAAATCATGCAGTTCCTTTCTGATCATGGTCCCTCTGTTACATCTGGCAGTTTACATGTCATTAAAGGTATATTACATGTCCAGAAATTACATTATAATCACATTTTGGTGTGCATGTCAACATATTGTGTAAACTGTAATAAATAAAGCAGCAAATGCAAAAACAGTTGCTGCAACTAAATGTAAAACACCTTCATTATTTTATTTATTTTGTATTATTGGCTAATAACATTGTTCAACTGTGAAAATGTAGTATATTTTAAATAAATATTTCAATATTATAATATCATATTTGTGAATGTATAACTCAGAATTATGCATAGCTAACTTTTTTATTGAGGTAGGATATAAGCTTTTAAAGGATCATTGCAGTAATAGGATTATTCGTTCAATTATTCGTTGACTAATTACTTGATTACGATTATAAGCATTTATTTGCCCAAAAACACAAAAGAAAAAAATAACATAGAGGGAGCTAGGGAGATTAGTCAGTTAATCACCACACGGAGCATATCAGCCAAGGATGTCTTTAGTTGACAAGTTATAAGTAATGAGTAATCAGTCTTCCACATGAAAATCGAATGGGAGCTGACTCAAAACCCCATGGATTAAAATGCTTTGTATATAGAGTGACCAGACATCTCTGATTACCTGGGGCAGTCCCAGTTTTGTCCTCTGTTCTAGCACATTTATCCAAAACCAGTGATTGCTCCCAGTTTTATACAGTTATCCCCATTTCTTACCAAGGCTAAAATAGTATATGGGCTTCACAAAAGTATAAATTATGATGAAATGTGTAATATATATGTAGATGAAGTGAAAAACCTTTGTTAGCAACATTTCTGTGAGGATTTGTCCAGTAAAATCTCAAAATGTGGATTTTGCCTTTGTAAAAATGCTTAGTGTGGATCATAAACTCTTGTCAAATAACTATGTCAAATAATGTAAAACACAATTGAAAGTGTTTTTAAACTGGGCTCTGAATTACTCACATAAACTAAACAACAAAAACTGTGAGATTATGGTTAACCCACAAGTGAGTCGAGGATAGACAATGTAACATGGCTTTCTCACAATTTTATTTACACCAACCATAGAATTCTGAAAATCTGGTCACGCTATTTGTATAGGATATAGATGACCTATCGCAGGAGATTATATCGTTTAAATCCTCGGGACGGATCCGTTAAAGTATAGAGCCATGGACAGACTAGAAAAGTACTAATCGCGTCGTCCCCAAGTATGCTGTAATACTCACCTGAGCCAGCGGAGGCGCTACAGCCCTCCAGGTCAAGCGATCATAGAAAACACACTGTAGAGACAAACGTGCGGCTACCATGGGGCACACGCACAATAAAAGTCCACTTTACGGGATGGATACGTAAGTTTTTTTTATTAAATTATGTGCGTTTTACAGCGATCACATGTATAATCTTCAAACTTATCTCGATCGGCTCCTGAAACTTAAAGATAACACTGATAATTGTACTTTTTTTTACGTTGTATGCGGCTTACTACTGTACCCAAGTAGTTGTGATTGCGATTTATTTGCTTTTTTGTTTTGCTATGGAGTTAGATCGATGCTGGGTGACATCCTTTGCGATTGCGCGCTATCCGGGTTTAAAACAGTCACGATTTGTTGCGTAAATGTTGTGTTTAATTCGCCCGATCTCCCGTTCTACCTGTTGTATTCGTGTGGCCGTAATAGCCCGCATCGCAGCGCACAGAGTCGGCGTGCACGTATCCCCTCCGCTCTGTGTTGCTCCCGAACGAACCAGCCAACATGGAGAGTTAAGGGCAAGACATCGGGACTGTTTTTTCCACAATTTTCCCCCAAAATAAATTCTCCATGATCTGGATTCAAAGGCATCCATGTTGTGCCAGTGTCCCCGATGCAGCGGATCACGGGGCCCGGGCATTCGCAGACGGTACGGCCACACTTTTGCTGCGGAACACGGGACCTTATTGCACGGAGCTAAAGCGAGCTAAAGTGCTAACGGCTAATGCTAAGCCAACGCTAACGGGGGTACTGGGTGAAATCCTAGGCATTTCATACGGCCAGGCGTGGTTTATAATAGCTGTGTTTGGTATAAGGAGCGTGAGTTTTGGAATTTATGGAGATTTTGTGTATAATTATCAGGTTAAATTTAAAGCTGGTGCAGATTATGGTTGAAATTCTCTAGAGGAATAGTTATTGGAGCAGAATTCTGGTTGGTAGTTGAGTAAAAGGTCATAGAAGGTAGCTGCATCTCTGCAGTCTAGTGCTGTTTTGAATAGTATGTTTACATTAGTGTTTCCTATCAAACAGAAGACTATGTTAATTTACAGTAACCTGGACTATATATTTGTATAACTAAATTAGACTTTGTTGCTCACCTTAAACTTATAAAAGAGTCTACACTGGTCAAAAATGGCTGGTTAAAGTTTAAATATAGGCTGTCAGTGACATTTATTCTCCACAAATTGAATGAGATTCAATAGGTCAAGTAAAAGTAACGGGTACCACCATAATCTTAAGAAATACTGTACATTATATTATTTTGGTTGTTGAGAATATTTTAGAAGTTGGTGTATTGACGAATGCCTGACGGTTTGTTTGTTTGTTTGTTTGCCAAATTTAAAGTTAATTTTATCCACTTTTTGTCCTCCTTTGGATTGTTTATTGTTTAAATCTACACTGGAATTGATGTAGTCCACTTTCAAACCCAGATTAGACCTGAACCTGGCACGCCAGGTGTATTCTCCCTTCAACTTTAGTTATTATGGAGTCACAATTTTCTGTTTTTTTGTTTAATTATGTAATGTAAGTTAAATTAAGCTGTTCTAGCTATTTTGGCATACTATTCGGAGCTGTTACTGTTACTTAGGGCCCCGATGGAGACTCTAGTCCTCTAGTACTACAGATTATGAATAGGAACTGGGAACTTTTTCATTTTCTGTGCTTATAATGTGATTTTTTGTTTGTTTGTTTGTTTGTTTTTAACTTTACCCTTTCCGTTTTATTACATTCTAAAATGTTGTAATTTAATGTATAGTCTTTTACATAATTTAACATTTTGTCTATATTTTATTTAATATTTATTCATTTTACATCATTTGAATAACAGAGTAAGTGACGTAACTCGTTTTTCCCCGCCCCGTGCGAAATGCCTGGACTTTAGCGATTCCCCAAACACACCGAGCTAGCAACTCGTACAACCCGGACTTTGCCTTCAGTTTAGGCCCTTAAACCTCGCTTTTCCCGGCCGGCGGATAAAGTTCCCGTAGTTTGGCCTAGTGTTTGCCGTGTTTGTCGCTGTTCAGACCCGCTGAAGTGTCCGGTCCGGTGCGTGAGGCCCGTCTTGTGTGGAGGAGTAGAGTTTGTGTCGGTGCCCATCCCCCACTTTCTTTGCAGGCCAAGATGAATGAGATTCTCACTTCAAAGCAGGGGCATTGCAGGCTACTGATGTGACGTTCGTGAACGAGTCGGCTCTTTTGAACGGTTCCTTAAGAGGAGGCACTATATCCAAAACTATTTTTTAAATACATTTTTTGTCAGTTTGTTCTTTTATGTGGAAGCAACAAAATAATCTATCACCTAATTTCAAGTCTGATTTCTTAAAGTTCTAACTGGTCTATCTGGGTGACCAGATGTCTTTATTTCCTTGGAACAGTTGCATTTTTAAGCCCTGTGTCCCCTGTCCCAGTGGATTTATTCAAAACCATTGATTTCTCCCAGTTTTATACAAGAAATGTCCCAGGTGTCTCAATTTTTAATCCAACTGATTTCTGCCAAATGAGACATAAATTGTCAAATATTTAGGTAAAATACTGAAAAGCTGCAGAAATGTGACTACACTGACACATGTTAGTCATGAATGGGCCAAGCACAATTACACTCGTTTCACAATTTTATTATTACCAACCACCACAAATTGGAGTAACCCCAGTTTTGGATTTTGAAAATCTGGTCATCCTATTTTAATTCTAAACAATAATTTTTAGGTAAAAAAGTTTTTCAGTCAGGTTATTTATGCAAATATAAATCTCCTTTGTTTATTTTTAGTATCTAATATGTCAACAAAAAGAAGCAAGGAATTAAAACCTGGCTCTTCATGTTATCTGTTTTGAATGTCCCAAAAATGGTCAATTTTGGCCTGCAGTGTCTTGCCTTAGTGTGAATGGCTGGAATTGGATCTCATTTTTTAAATGAGTGTAATCTTTTTCTTTCTAGTTTTTATACCTTTTATACTAATTACCCCTGGAGCACAGAAGCAGAGTAAGCAACATGAGTGAGAGCTTTTTGCACTAAAAACAGATGTGGCTTCATAATAAGTTAGTTTTTACATTATTATTACTATTGTAGTGCAACATTTTATTTAGATCATGCATCATTTCACACACATAAACATACTTCCACTCTCAATTTGAACCATTTTAAACAGATTTGGGCCTTGGTCGTTTCTCTGATTTGTTGTTGTTAAAAATAGTTCTCACACTGGCTTCTGTCATAAGAGCTTGTCTTTGAACTAGTCTTTGAAATGAATAGATCCAATAGATTCAGATCCCGTAAAAGAGCGTAACATGTCAGTCTGTAAAATCAAGCTGAAATCTGGGCCTAAAATCAGTCCAACATTGAGTTCTGTAGACTGCTGATGTGATCGAGTCGGTTTATTTATTTATTCATTTATTTATTTAATTATTTGTCTGTGGACAGGATTTCTCGGAAAGTACTGGACGGGTCTTCATGAAAGATGAGGTAGATCTTGGCCCAAGGACCACTCCATTAAATTTTGGTGATGATCCGGATCCGGACCTAGAATCTGGATCTGGATCTAGATATACAATCTTAGTGAGATTTCTCGGAAACTACTGGCCGGATCTTCATGAAATTGTCACCAGAGGTAGATCTCTGTGCAGGGACGACTCTGTAACATTTTGGTGATGATCCGGATTCAGATCTGGATTCTGTGTCCAGAATCCAGATCTGTGTACAGATTTTAAGTTTGGACATGTCAGATCTGTGTCTTGGGAGGTTTGTCTCTTTGTGTATTTGGCTTAGAATTGGCTACAGACGGAACAAAAGCCTTAAGTAACTTTTTTGGGTTTTTTTTACACACACACACACACACACACACACACACACACACACACACATATAGATAGATGGATAGATAGATATCATTTTACAACTATTTCTTTTCAAGTATTTCAAGGTTCCTATTTAAAAAAAAAAAAAACACTGTTCATTTTAGTCTGTAGTGTGTTTTGCAATACATCTTTCATGTGTTGTCATAATTCATAAGCTGTCTTCTTAAAGGTCCTATAATACACTCTTTTCTCATTTGTTACTCTGTAGTTTCCGCATCACAAACATATCTGGAGTTGTATTTTGTATTATTCAAACATCTGTAACACGCTACACCCTAAGCTGAGTTCTTCTCTCAGATAGAACGCACTCTGTTCCACTGTGCTCCATACACATTTACTAGAATAATTGGATAATTTAAGTAAAAAAGTAGTTAGTGACCTGGAAACTACCGCTTCATGATATCACAAGGTGGAACAGAGTATTTTGAGCTTTAGAAATGTAGATAGACAAATAATAAATGGTTACTCAAACACATGCTGCCGATTGATTGGTCGATTTTAAAAAAGGCAAAAGCTCTCAAAACGATTCCATATCACTGTATATCTGACCCAAACTGCACTCGCAAGACTGCACCTGCTGGGGGAGCTCATGAAAAAATACAATTAAAAAAATACTAAACAGAAAAAAGTGCTAGGAAACTATTCAACTTGTTTAACCTGGCTTTTTACATATGAATACCAAAAATAAATAAAAAATAAAATGTTCAGCTAAGTTGCTTCTTTCTGTTGTTGTTGTTGTTCCATGCATTTTTAATCATCAAAGTAAAATAGACAAAAATAGGCAAAAAATAGGCAAATAGAAATTTAGCTCAACTAAGACTCCATCGCCTAAAGGACAGACTAATAATAAAGTGTTACTCAAACATGTGAATGAAATAACACAACTCAAGTATGAGGAGGCAACGACATTATAACATGGACTAAAGTTCACAAGAGGCAATTTAGTGTAATATAGGACATTTTGTATTTGTGTCATTGCAGCCTTTTGCTCAGTTCCACGTTTTTGTGTTACAGGCAGACTCTTGTGTCAGGACCTATCACTGGGCGTGTCTGACGTCGGCCTCGTGCGCTCCCAGACATGAGTGTAGTGAGAGAATTGCATGGCCTGGGGTTCCGGGGCGGAGGGGGGGTGGTGTCCTCTCTGAGCGGGCCTGCCCACTTCACTGAGGATGCTCCCAGACCCCCGGTGCCCGGAGAGGAGGGTGACGTGGACCCCCCTGCTCCATACGCCAGCACCCGTCCCAACGCCCTCTCCCAAACCTTCTACCCGCCCTCATCAAAAATGGCTGACACCTCCACGTACACCCCCTCGTCGTCCTCTGCTACCCCCCGCCGCCCCGACTTGGACCTGGGATATGAGCCAGAGGGTTCGGCCTCTCCCACCCCTCCGTACCTGAAGTGGGCCGAGTCGCTCCACTCGCTGCTGGACGACCAGGAGGGCATCCAGCTCTTCAAGAACTTCTTGTGCCAAGAGGGCTGTGCTGACCTGCTGGACTTCTGGTTCGCCTGCTCGGGGTTCAGGCAGACCAGTCAGGAGAAGAGGGCCAAGCTCGCCAAGGCAATCTACAGGAAGTACATCATCGATGGCAGCGGCATCGTGTCCCGACAGATCAAACCGGCCACCAAGAGCTTCATCAGGGACTGTGTAGGCAAGCCCCACCCAGACCCGGCCATGTTTGAGCAGGTACACTTCCACAGACACATGCTCCCTCACTCTTTGTGTTGCATCAGAAGGATTCCTACATCTACTTCAATATATAAACGCTGGAGGAATTTTTGGGGGGGGGTTCAGTAATTATTGTAGGTACTATTTCTTTGGTTATTTTTTGTTGTGAATAGTTTTTGTAATTTAAATCTGTTCTAGAGATTTGTGTCAGAGGCATAAATTAGTTTCAATATTGGTGAATAATATTGAAACCAAACTATATAGCAGAATTAGCTAAAAAAAAATGCAGTAAATTGTCCACATACTTGTTAGTACCCATATTACCTAAAATGAGTAAAAATTCCGGGAGATCTGGGTGGTTAATTCAGTTGATTCAGTCATGGTTTATATAAATTATTAGGGCTTTTGTAGACTAAAGAAATTCTTTGTGTACCAGAGACGTGTGCTCCTGATCGACTGGTAGATTTAAAAAGAGACCGTGACAAAAGCTCTAAAAACTGTTCCGTATCTCTGTGTACATCTGACTCAGACTGCACTCACAAGATTACATATGCACTGGGAGTTCATGAAAAATACTTAAAAAATACTATACTGTACAGAAAAAAGTGCTAGGAAACTATGCATTTATATAAAGGAGTCAATGGCATGACGTTTGTCCAGTTGCAATTTCTTGAGTTAAAAAAGTTCAACTTTCATAATAATTCCCTACATACCTGTTGTACCTCTGACCTCAATGGAACAAAATATTTTTTTCACTAATCATGAGTTATTCTGTATGTTTTTTGTCCTTAAAGTGTTCAAATGTTCATGGTGATGAGACTGTCCCCCCTTAACTCGTGATTTTTAAACTTCTTTAAAATTACTCTAAATCTAATCAAATTTATTTTCTTTCTTTTTTGGCATATTTTCTGAAGTGTTTTCATTGAATAGGTATTTCCCCCTTAACATTCAAACAAATATTGTCCGAATGTGTCAATTTTTTTCAATCTCATGTTTTCATGTTTTCAAATCTCAATCTCATGTTCATATGACTCAGAACTTAGATTAACATCCCAACCATGGTTTAGAAAATAAAACTATTTGAAAGTTATTCTTTGTCGCACCACATGACATTTTTTAAGATTGTAGCCAATTCATGTACATAAAAAACATAGATTTATGCACCTTTATTTATGCAGTTCAATAGAAACTAAATTTAAAAAATTGCCTGTTGAAAATCCTCCTGAATATAAAATGTTCTTATAACCTATATTATCTTAAATCATTTTGTGTGACTGGTAATATATTTTTTAAGAAGAATTTTGTAGATAGAAATTCTCTCTGTTTAAAAGGTGAATCTGTCATTGACCCAAAGACAGATTCAACTTGTTTAACCTGGCTTTTCACATATAAATATCAAAAAATACAAAATGTTCACCTTACTTCTCCTTTCTGTTGTCATCCCATACATCGAAATAAAATTGATCAGTTGTTAAAATTTGGTCGACTAAGACTTGTGCCCTGTGCATTAATAATGCTGATATGCATATTTCTGTGACGTTTGTATTTCAGGCCCAAACAGAGATCCAGGCCATGATGGAAGAGAACACGTACCCTCTGTTCCTCAAGTCGGACCTGTACCTAGAATTCACCCGCACCGGGGGAGAGAGCCCCAAACCCAACCCCAGTGACCAGAGCCCCTCATCGGGTCCTGCCAACACTGTGCCGGGGTACCTGCCCACGCTCGCCGAGAACGAGGAATGGAGGTCAGACAGCACTCTCAAATCTGAACTCTGTAAATGTCAAATCACCACAACTGGCTAATGTTTGGGTGCAAGAACGGAGTGTGCAGTAGGCCTGTGTGAAATGTCAAATTTACTTCTAAAATACATGTGAAACAGCGTTGACCAGTGCTGCACAGGTAATAGTACAAAAACAGGCAATCAGGCAATCATCAAGCTCTTTTGCAGGTGAAAATATAAAAATATAACATCCCCTTCCCTTCCCAGGACTACAGATGGAAATTAGCTCTGAGCTACAATCTGGTACAAACATCTCTGCCATTGTGCTTAATGTAATTGTACACTGTCCTAATAAACCAATAAAAAATATAACATTTAAAGGTCCTGTATTACACAAGATTGACCCTTGTGAGGTTTTAACAATGTTAGAATGCTGAGACCTCCTCACAACCAGACCTGGAGTTGTGTTTTGTTTCAATCACACACCTGAGTAACCGTTTGTTAGTCTGTTTACATCTCCAAAGCTCAAAATGTTCTATTACACTAGAGTTTTCAAGTTTACTACAAAAAAGTAGCTGTTAGAGAATGGTTACTAGTGAAGATGTATGGAGTTTAAAATGCAGTGTGACATTTACTGTATTTCTATGAC
>KN497421.1:0-10278 GCA_000787155.1 Scartelaos histophorus | reverse complement strand
TCAGCAGAGTGTTTTCTGTTTGAGAGAAGAACATAGTCTAAATACACTGTGTTTGTGTGCTAAACATGTGTAAGTGGAACAAAACACAACTCCAGTGATACTCCTTGTGACAAGGAACAGTTCAGAAAATAGCCTGATATGGGCCCTTTATATCATAGAACAATAAAACATTACAAAGATAGTTGATTTATTTTTTTCTTTGACCAATTAACATAATCATTAATCATATTACAATGATTTAACACAGAAATTATAAATATCACTAAAGTTATTCTACTAGGTGTAAAAAAGAACAAGAACAAACCCTTAAAATCTGAGGTTTAGGATCAACACCTGCTAAATTTTGTCTTCTAGTATTAATACTAGTTTTAGTATTGATTACTATCTGTTTTCTATATTTTTGATAACCCTAGTCAAATCATAACAACTGCAAATAAGATATAAGGTTGCATTAGACATTTCAACCTCTCAGGCCACCTGATCTGATAGAAAGTTATTTTACGTTTGTATTTTACATTTGTATATCTCCCCTGATTTGTTGTACACTTGCTGACCCTGTAGTTTAGACCTCTTCAAACTAGGGCTGTCAGAAGTATTGAAAATCAGATACTAATCGATACTGAAGCTTGCATCAAAACTAGATACACATTTGAGCAGGTATCAATACTAAAAAAGTCCCTTTGACAGGACAGAAATGAACCTTTCCTGAATGTTTTAGAATGATCTCTCCCTGCATCAGAACAAGTATAAGAGCACATAGACTAGTATACACCAATGTACACTATGGAACCTACCTGGACGACTGAGGGTTACACACTGAGGGTTACACACATATACACACATAGGAAGAGAAAAGAAAATACCATGATGTATAATATATTTTTAAAAATCAAATTTTATTGTCTAAATAGTTTTTTTTTTTTTTTTTTTTTTTTTTTTTCGTTTTTTTCTTGTTTTTTTTTTTTTTTTCTCTCGTGCTTTTCGTGGTTTCAGAATCGTTTTTGAGTCCTTTCCTTAGTATTGATTTAGTTATATAGTATATTGATATAGTTTGACATGTTTGTAGTAGTGCTCTAAAGTAGTGCTGTACAGTAAATGTGATTGGTTTTGCATTGTCATTTGTCATTTGTATGCTTCTGAACATGTTACAAATGTGCACTGTGAAATGATTGTTAAAGAAAACCGTTCTAATCACAGTTGCCATATTTGTCCTAAAATAGTATTTGAAAATTTTTCCTCAAAAGTATGAGTTGTGAATAGAATGTTGTTGTGTTCAGGTGTTCAGGGGCCCGGGAGGCAGAGGAGGACAGAGATGCAGAGTGCTCAGACACTCCGGCCAGCAGACTGACCCACAGCCTTTTAATGCAGACTGCCCCCCAGAGGGCAGTAGTGAGCAGGAGGAGGCCTGACAGCAGGGAGTACAGGTAACCTCTGCACCAAGCTGTCCCTTCACACCTGCACTCAAACTACTGAGTTTGTTCATGGTCTTTTCAGTTTAATCAACAGCAGGTATCTGATAGGTACACTTAAGTACACGTTTGTGTGAGTTACATTGTTGTAAAAATCATGATAAAAGGTGGATAATGTGTGATTTAGTTTTTCATCTTTTCTAGCCAAAACCACTTTCTTTAAACTACAGACATATGATGTGTTCAGAGTATAGAACAGATTCTGTACTGAGTTTAGTGGGTTTCCTTTTAACCCTATAGGAGTGCAGGTCACTCTTGTTACTGACAGTATGGTTAGAGATCCATTTCTGAGCTGGCAGTGAGGGCACTCACTGCCAGCTCAGCTCAGCACAGAAATGGAATTTCTCTCACACCTATTACCGTATTACTCTCTCAGTGTGTTCATCTGATTAATTCAATAACTGAATGAATGGCTCATTTTCACAAACTATTAGAATCCATTCATTTGACCGTGCTCATTGCCCTTTTGAACTGCCCGTGAATGCCTTGTTTTTGTACCCTCAGACCCTGGAGAGAGCCAGTGAATCCGTACTATGCCAACCTGGGCTACGCTCGCGCCCCCGCCACCAGCGCCAACGACAGTGAGCAGCAGAGCATGTCCAGTGACGCAGATACTATGTCCCTGACCGACAGCAGCATGTGAGTACTGCATACAGTACACTGCATCTGAGTACTGCTGTACTGTAGTACACACAGGCACGCTCCCCTCTTAGTCCTGTAGTCCTGTACTACTGTCGTACAGACAGACATACTCCCCTCTTAGTGCTCTAGTACTGTAGTATTCTGTACTTTGGGCCTTAGGCCGTCTCTAGTAAACCCTATGTTTTAACCTCATCTTTGCTCTGTGTGCAGAGATGGGATTCCTCCGTACAGGTTTCGAAAGCAGCATCGAAAAGAGATGCATGAAAGTGCCAAAGCAAATGGACGTGTTCCCCTACCTCATAGGCCTGTGAGTGACTGTGTGTGTGTGTGTGTATGTTCTATTTTACAAACACTGTTTCAAATCGACTCTGATCACACTTTGTGTTGTGCCCCTGTGCAGCGCATGTACCGCATGCCAAAGGACATCCACGTGGAGCCTGAGCGCTTTGCAGCCGCCCTCATCAGTAAACTGGAGACAGTGCTCCGAGAGCGCGAGGCTCAGGAGAGACTGGAGGAGAGGCTCAAGAGAGTACGACTGGTGAGTGGAGCGTATGTCCCATGGAGCTTAGGCCCTGTGTGTGTGCCTGGACCTCAGATATTTACTTGTGGTAAACGTGCCAACACTAAAGCCCATGTGTGTTGTGTTGCACAGGAAGAAGAGGGTGACGATGCAGACAGCTCCATGACCGCCTCCATGTCGTCTCACAGTATACCACTGTCCCTGCCCCCCACGTTCCCCCCTCTATACGGAGCCCGGTACTGCGAGACCACCCCCGCCTGTGCCCCCACGTACGGGGGGCTGGTGGCCATGGAGGACTCCCACGAGGACGACCCCGAGTCCATCCTGGACGAGCACGTGCAACGGGTCATGAAGACTCCGGGCTGCCAGTCTCCAGGAGCAGCCAACAGCACCTTAGGGGGGCGTCACAGTCCTCCCAAATCCTCCCGCTCCCCCGATGGAGGCACGGGTCCTCCCCACTACCCCCCACATCGTGCCCTACCCGCCCCTGGGGCCAAAGGTAACTTACTATATGGATGGATTTAGATGAAATTTTTCTTCAGCAAATGTGATGGTTTGAAATAGTGTTTTTCAGGAACTTATATATGTTCAAATGAAATCATTTAGGCTAATCAGTCTAAAATTGGATCCCACTTCCATCTGTCAGATACTGAATACAGAACAGATACTAAAACAATAGATTGTAATTTAATGGTGTGGCTCTAGCTCTGTTTTATTCTGTTACTAATGATGTTTGGTTTTGTGTGATAGGTATGCATCATAAACAGACATATCACCACAGAGGCAGAGAAGCACAGGAAGAGGCAGGTTCTAGGTCCCAGGGCAACTTCCTGTGGAACGGAGAGGGTGGCAGGAGCAGGAACTACGCAGACGGAGCAGGGGGAAGCAATGTGGAGGGGCTGGGCTACAGGTCAGTACACCTCCACCTACTGTACGGGCTTCTAGAGACCACAACATGTATCCAGCACATCACACTGAACATGAGGAGCTCTCACCTGACACTGCCCTTTTTAGCTGTAAGATTGTGTGTAATGCTCTGCTCACAAACCCATGCTCCCACACCACAATTCTCCATAAATATACAAAAACATGATAGAAAACTGAAAGCTGTGATGACTTGTTTTTAAAAAGTCCCAGTGGTGTGTGAAGCATGCACTCTGACACTGCTATTGTGCCTCTACAGCAGTAAGGGCAGCACACTATCGCGGCGAGGGGGGAAGAAGGCAGAGGCGACGGGTAAAGGGGAGGAGTCTGTACGGGCCTCAGATGCCCCGGTGCCTCTGGAGGACATGGAGAGGAACCAGAAGATCCTGCAGTGGATGATGGAGGGAGAGGCGCTACGGCACAAGAAGAGCTCACATGGGTACGGACCGAGCACCAGACTGGGGATGTACACTTTAATACATGTCATAGCAATACTATGAACCAGGAGTGGCAAAAAAACACAAAACACAAAAGAATTTAGAATCCATAAACTGAATCCTGTTGAAACACATGGCAATGTTTGGCTGAGAAACTTCAATTAGATATTTTTCCCGCATGGTGCAGCCATCCATTCTTAAGATTTCAGATTTTTACAATCTAGTTCATTTTAAACAGTTTGCAGTGGTTCTTCCTCACTTACCTTATACATTCAAAGAATCCTAATTATTCACCACAATGAGTTTTTCAGCACTTTTCACACCTCTGAGACCAAAGGGTTTATCATGGTAAAGCTACCAACAACTAACATGCTGACCCACTTCCATATTGGACACAAATGCTTTGATAGGATGCAGACAGTACACAGTGGATTTATTTAGACCTCGAGAGCTGCTTATGCAATATATGTGTATAAGATCTGTTAAGTTTGCACAAATACATAGGAACTCGGGTAGACTTAAGGTGCTCTCCTGACTGTACACACTCTAAAAGACACATGAGAAGACAGTGCCATTACTATGCTCATTTTTATCAATAATAGACTATTTATAAAAATTCTTTGAAAAAGCCCCCGGTCAGCACTTTTCAACTTTGGACCATTGCAAACTGTTTAAATGAACTAGTTCTGTTTTTCTTGTTTTTAAGTCAAAATCAGAAAAGATCAGAGCTTTTTCAGCAGAGTGAGTTTGTTGACTTTAATCTTAAGAGAGACTCCTTTCCTGGTTGTGAGTTAATCAGTATAAAAAAAATATTTTTTTCTAAAAATTGAGATCCAAACTCAAATCATTCCCATTAGGGGCTATTCTCCATAAAGGGAAAGGTTGGCTGTTCTTTGAGCCGACTCATTCACGAGCGTCACATCACTAAATACAAGAAGGAAAAATCTGATATTGGACACAGTAGCTGACGTGTGTGTGTCCGTGTGTTGTGTGTGCTCTCAGTGGAAGCACCAGTGGCTCCAGGAGGACAGGGACCAGCAGTGAGTCTCCGCGGCCGACCTCGGTGGAGCGTCCAGGGGCAGTGCACCCGTGGGTGTCTGCTCAGCTCCGGAACAACCCCTCCTCGGTGTCCCCCGCCATCCCATCTGCCACCACCCAAGTGCAGCCTTCACATCCATTCATCCAGGACCCAGCCATGCCCCCCAACCCGGCCCCGAACCCCCTCACCCAGCTGGAGGAGGCGAGGAGAAGACTGGAGGAGGAGCGGAGGAGGGCAGCTGTGCAGCAGGCCAAGCAGAGGTACAGTAAAGCTCCTGCCCCTAGAGCATTTCTCAGCACACAGCAGTTCATATGAAATTTTTTTCTATCCACCCCCCCCCCTCAAATGCATTAGAACAAATAAAATGTTAAATAAGTACTTGAATCTAGCAGGATAACAATTTAATTTCTTTTTAGAAATAAGATTAGCCAATGGAACAAGTATATAATTGCTGGTTTTCTTAAAATAAATACAATTTTTCATTGAAATGAGTAGAACGTCTTAAGACAAGACTAATACTACTTAAATCAAGCAATTATCAAATATAATTTTTTATAAGAATTGTTTGTTAAAATCTCTTGTGCTTACTCATGAAGTGTTGTCTGTAGTCTGCCAGCTTATAAGAGGAGTTTTCAGTGAGGCTTCACATCACCTTTTTCCTTTCACATGAACACTTTTATCATTATCATTATCATTATTATTATTATTATTATTACCTAGATTCCCTTTGTGTTTTGTGTGTTTGTGTGTAGGCACAAGTCTGCGAAGCGAGTGGAGCGCTGTGAGAACATGACGGTGGCCTATTACTTCTGCGGAGAGCCCATCCCCTACAGGACGTCTGTGAAAGGGCGCGTGGTCACTCTGGGACAGTTCAAGGAGCTGCTTACCAAAAAGGGCCACTACAGGTGAGCACAGCCAGCACTGAGCCAAACTCAACTGTTCATCTATTCTTCATGGATTATTTCATCTGCTAACAAAAACGAATTGAAAAAAAAAAAAGAACTGCCAAAGAGCGCATGAATGAGATGCACATTTTTTACAGATGAAGTTTGAGTGTATTTGCAGGCACATTTGCATGTTCTCATCTGTCTTAAGTCATAAAACTGCATTTTTCTGTCAGCACATGGCAAATTCTGGAATCTGTGGACAAAGATAAGCTAAAGATGAAGACTGCTAATAACTGTTATCATCACTCGTTATGATTCATGCAGCATCCATGTGGTGTTCAGGTTTCTGAGATGAGAAATGGGTTTTCAGACTTGTTTGAATTCATGTGCTTTTATCTCAAAGAGGGATACCTGTGTAAAGTTGGCCCCACATCAAACACACATCTACACAAAAACTATGTCAATCATTTGTGCTTCATTTGTGCTGTTTTGTGTGTCTATTACTATATAAAATAGGAATCAAAAACAAGTTACTACAGATAGGGACTTTTCCACCGCCTGAGGTCATTTATCTTCACTAGTTTTGTGGAGTTTTGCTAACGCCGCTGCCGTCGGCTGAGCGAAAATGACATCATATAATTTCTGCAAAATAATAATAAATCATTTTGGAAATATACTAGCCCAAATGGAACTTGTCATATTGCAAAACAACACAAACGAAATACAAACTTTTCATGTAATTTTCTACCTGTTTTGGGGCTATTTAACATTTTGAGGGGCTAGATGACATCGGTCCAAAATAAAATGACTAAAATCTTAAGAACCAGAATTGCAGCACAATGAAGTACAAATGGCCGACACTATTTGGATAATTTTAGAGCATTTTGAAGCTTCCTGGGGCCTGGCTGACCCCAATTTGTCCTGTAAAAGTATTAATATCTCCAAAAATAAAGCAGCACAAAGAAAACTTTTTGCAGCACAAAATGTTTTGCAGCATCAAACCTACACAAGTTTTTGTGTAGGTTTGATGGGGGGCCAACTTCACAGGGGTAGAGCTAACGAATAGGAAGCTTTCCAAAACAAACACCTTTCAAATATGCTAACAACAAATCTTAACATTTTTACTTAAGCTATCATTATATTCATAATTAAATGTTTGGTCATGTCTGAGAACTCAAAATGTTTTTCAGCGTTGAAAACCAAAGATCACATAAACGCAGCATTAATTCACAATTGAACACTTCTCTGAGATATGCGTGTGTTTACGCCGTGTCCCCGTTAAATAAACTAAACTAATTAAGTACCAAGGCCACTCAAAATCTAGAATAATTCCTTCTATAGATCAATATCTCAATTTACATTACTAGTTCTAAGTAGAAGTATATGAAGTATGAGTAATATCCTTCCACTGTTCTTTGTGCTTGTGCAGGTTCTACTTCAAGAAAGTCAGTGATGAGTTTGACTGTGGCGTCGTGTTCGAGGAGGTGAGGGACGACGACGCCATCTTGCCCATCTTTGAGGAGAAGATCATCGGGAAGGTGGAGAAAGTGGACTGAAGCAGGGGGCGCTAGAGCCACACAGATGCAGGCTGAACGCACGGACAGGGGTTTGAACCTCAGGAACGCTCGAAGAATGTCGACGGATGGACAGAGCCAAGTGAAACAAAAACCAGAACGGTGACGCAAGTTTTCAAGATGGCGGTTGTATGAATAGAACCAGGTGCCTCCTCCACAGGTCTCTCCGAGGTTCCACTTCCACTACAGCGGACTCAGACGGACAGGATCAGTAGTCTTCCGCAGACCAGTTTTAAAATGCTGCTACATTACCACAAACTCTCTCGTAAAAAAAAAAAAGGTGCTCGCCAATGTCCTGAAAGTGCTTTTTTTCGCTCCCCCTGCTGGAGGCTTGCTGTCTGGGGGGAGCAGGTGAGGGGGAGGCAGGCAGAGGATGCTGGGAAGCGGAGTCCCTCTGCCCCTCCTGCTCACGCAAAACGTAGTAGTGATTTTAACCGCGTAGATGTCACGGCCACACGGAGACGCGATTTCTCTTGTTTACCAAAGCGACATATTTTCAATGAGACGAGTATTCTAGCTACTTGTTTTGCATTTTATTTCTGTATGTACAAGGCAGGTACTTCTAATGCAGCCCAATTTTTTTGTCATATCTCAGTACAAATGTATTTTGTGTATGTTTCTAAGCTAGTTCATTTGCCATTTTGAGGACAGCTGAGAACTCTTTTATTATTATCGCATATCTATATCTAGTAATGGAACTACACCAGGCCTTCCTGATGCTGGCCATGTCCTGGTTTAGGGAGGTTTCACACTACAGCTACATTAGGCCGCTCCCTACCGCTTACCACAAAAATAACAGTGTTTCCCATTAATACAGGAGACTATGGGGGCCCCCACAGTTTATAATAATCTGAAATATATATATTGGCATAACAAAATTAGACTTTGTTACTCATTGGATTATCATACACATAAAATAGACTACACTAGTCAAAAATGATGGCCTATATTGTGCTTTTTCTTTGTTATAATGTTTGAGTTTTGTTTCAGTCACACATGATTAAGACAGACACTCAAACAGAAAACACTCTGTTCCACCTTGTGATCTCATGAGATAATACAGGAAGTGCTTCACTGTGCTTTTAAATTCCACCTTCACTATTGCTGGTAACCTGAAAACTATGACTTAATGGCATCTCAAGGTGGAGCATTTTCAGCATTACAGTCAAACATGTAAATGAAGAAAAACACAACTACAGGTATGTGGAGGTAAGAACAGTCTAACATGGCTTAAAAATTCAGTTTTTAAAGAGTCAAGTCCATGTACTATAGGACCTTCTAAAGGGAATGGCATTAAATGGCATTTATACTCCACTGAATGAAATTAAATGAAATTAAAATATTATTTCAAATATAATAATTAGTGCCACCATGGTCTTGGCTAAATCTATGGGAAACACTGAGAATAACCACTTGTATGTTCTCATTTGTCTGACAGACCATCAGGCCTGCTGTGCGTTCCACAGTTTTTATTTAGTTTTATTTTTTTAAATTGTGCAACGACTTCAAATCTACAGTCAACACGTTTGTACAGTGCCTCTGCCAAAAGTGTTAGAGCAAAACTGATGTATCCTAAAGTCTCCCCTCCTTGTGCTTCTAGCCTCCCCCAGCACAGCTGAGGAGAGTGAATGTACTTCGCCGCCCTCAGCTCATACACACACGTACACACGTGTGACACCTTTGTGCTGTTTAACTGAATAGGGTGTCACACACACCAGGCCTCTGGAGGAATGTTAGATTATTGATTAGACATTGGAAAACAAGTTAACTTTATTCAGCCCATTATGCCTTTAATAAGCAAAACCATAGTTTTAATGTATTGTTTATAAAAAAAAAATTGAATAATCACCAAGCATGTTCTTTTTAACCAATGTTTCCTGATGAGTTGAATATCTATTTTATTTGATTGTTTATGATAAACTTTTATGGCCCTATGATATATTTTATTGGTTTTGTTCGAATGCCCAGGGACAGTTGAATGACATTATTCTCAAGTGTCTTCTGTGAGTTTGTGTGAAACCCAGTGCCTTTTCCATAAGTCTGTATGACCCATGCTTTGACTGTATTTTGATGCAGGTGTATTTAGCTGACTGGCTCTGGTCTAATAGAAGCGCTGCTGTAAATATGTACATTCTCATTTCATACAGAGCTGCACCACGTCCACATGTCACTGTGCTGGTTCCACTTGTACATTTCTTTTCAAAAGGTACTTCATAATAAAGCTGTTGAATCAACATGAATTGACTTGATTTATAATGTTCCATGATGTACATTAAATATGGTGATGGAGTGGAGTAATCTATAGACAATGTATTATACTAACAGCAAAGTTATTTGAAGTACACAGTATAACAGTTCAATATAATAGAGGGGTTATGTTACGGCGAGGGTTTGACCTCATTTATAATGCATGGTCAAACAATATAGAGCACACTGGCCATTAAAACCCTAAACACAGTGCACAGTGTGCGTCATAGGGTGAATGCAAACTTACCCACTGCACCTCTGCATGATCCGCCAGGAGAGGGCGCTGGTGCTTTAGACACACACAAAGCTTAGAGTTGGAGAGAGCACTAGAGAAGGTAACAATAATTCTAATTCTATTAAGATTAGTCGTATGTATTTTACTCTCATAACTGCATCATTATTTTTCTGTCTTATCAGAGGATAAAAGGTTTGAGAATAACTCCACTTCATGATATATGATAAAAATTAATAATATAATGATAAGGAGTCAGGTAATTAGTTTAAATACTGTACATGTATCTCGCTCATAAAACTCTCTC